>SEYY01005215.1:102500-107500 GCA_009176605.1 Armadillidium nasatum | reverse complement strand
ATATAAATATTATTATTATATTATAATAATTATTAATATTAATATTGTTTTGAATATTATTGCTATTGTTGTTATCATTATTATTATTATCATTATTATTATTATAACGAAAGTTAATAATAATAATAATAATAATAATAATAATAATAATAATAATAATAATAATAATAATAAAAATATTACGAATTCTGAGAAAGATAATAAAAATAAAAATAATTATAATAACTATAATAATACTAATATTACTACTACTACTAATAATAATGATAATAGTAATAATACGAATGAAATTAAAGGCATCTTAATGGAAGGTAGTTAATTCGCATCACAAAGTCAAAAAAAAAATAAATAAATTTATAAATAATTTTGAATTTAAAAATGAAAATTATCTTTAAATTTTTGGAAAGGAAAAAGAAATAATTAAAATTTTATTTAAGTTTTGTTCTTATCTACTTCTGATCTACCCATCTGTTGTGGTATTAACTAATCTACCCATCTTTATTTCATTTGCTTTTGCATTTTTCTTCATGTTTAAAAAGCTAAAAATCTATCAATTATAATTGCATAAGAAAATTCCATTACTAATTTAAAAATTTAGATTTTTAATCCTATTTTTAACTTTTTAAAAAGAACATCTGTGAATCTTTAAACCTCTTCTTTTTTTATTTTTTTTACTTTTTTTTTTACTTTTATTTTTTTTTTTTTTTTTTTAAAAAAAAAAAAAAAATTTTTCTCTTTTTTTTTTAAAAAAAAAACTAATAATCACTTGAGAACATTAAGTTTGTCTAAAGTTCATTTGCATATCATTTTTTCTCCTTTTTTTCGTAAAATGAGGTAAGGAGAGTACACTCAACATGCCTAACATTTCTAAGAACTTAAAAAAGAAAAATCTTTCCTAATAATAACAAGAGTGAGTCTCAATCATGTAATTTTTGGATTGTTCTGAAGGTTAGATTCATATTTAAAGCATTTTGGAACATGTCGTATACTGAGTCACATGTTAAATGTCACATGTCACATACTCTGGCACTTGCCAGATGTCACACTTAGCAGCTACCCTTCGACATCATCATTTCTGACAAAAAGATGTTCCTTTTTACATAAAGGTTACTCTCAAAGAGATTTAAATATTTGGGAAAGTTCGAAGCTATTATAATTAAGAAGAGATACTAAAGCTACTTAAAAAAATCTATTTCATTCCTTTCTCAACAATTTTCAAACTCTTAAAATTTTGTAACATTAATATTAAAGATAATTTGAAGTGGAATGCTCTAAATTGGGGGGAAAAAATTAAGGTAAAAATTAAGTAACTGGTTTTCATGATTCTCTTTCCTCTTCTCTCTCCTTATCTATCTCTCTAAATTAATCTATGTTTGCATCTCTTTCTCTTTCTCCTTCTCTCTCCACCTTTCTATAATTGTACATATATATATATATATATATATATATATATATATATATATATATATATATATATATATATATATATATATATATATATATATATATATATATATATATATATATATATATATATATATATATATATATATATATATATATATATATATATATATATATATATATATATATATATATATATATATACTTCTCAAAGTGCAATCTTATTCTTCTTATTGTCAATCTCCATACCTACATATATAAAATGTTGCACATTTATATTATCTATATCTTATTATTATTCCGAAAATAAATTTACACACTATTATTTAATAAATTTATTATCATTATTATTATTATTATTATTATTATTATTATTATTAATATATTATTATTATTATTATTATTATTATTATTATTATTATTATTATTATTATTATTATTATTATTATTATTATTATTATTATTATTATTATTATTATTATTATTATTATTATTATTATTATTATTATTATTATTATTATTATTTTTAATTAAAATAAGATATTTTTTTCCTTTTTTGTTCGTGCAAGTTTTGTCGCTAAAGTAAACGGAGATGGTGAGAATTAAGTAATAAAAATTATTTACTTCCCACAAAAATTGAAGAACATTAAAGGAAGAAAACTATTTACACAAACAAGTTCCAAAATGAACTTCTTTACTCTTTCCTTTCATATATATATATATATATATATATATATATATATATATATATATATATATATATATATATATATATATATATATATATATATATATATATATATATATATATATATAATATATATATATATATATATATATATATATATATATATATATATATATATATATATATATATATATATATATATATATATATATATATATATATATATATATATATATATATATATATATATATATATATATATATATATATATATATATATATATATTATATATATATATATATATATATATATATATATATATATATATATATATATATATATATATATATATATATATATATATATATATATATATATATATATATATATATATATATATATATATATATATATATATATATATATATATATATATATATATATATATATATATATATATATATATATATATATATAATATATATATATATATATATATATATATATATATATATATATATATATATATATATATATATATATATATATATATATATATATATTTCGGATTCATTCATATAATTATTATTACACATCATTGTAAATTCTATTATTATTATTATAATAATAGCTGCTATTATTATAATTTTTATAATGAGTAAAAAAAATCGGCAAAAGCGTAAAATAATCTCTTAAATTTTCCCCTTGTTTTACCTTTTCATTTTCTTATTTTGTTGAACACACGTACAAAAATACTAAAACGTAAATAATTTGAAGTACCTTCCTAAAGATTAAAACTTCATCTTGATGCTCAATTACTTCTACTACTATTATCACCTATATATTTATATCATAAAAAATTATAGTAATAATAATAATTGAATGATACTATTACCAATAATAAATAATAAATAAATAAATAATAATAAATAAATAAACTCTTGGTTTAAGGATAGATTGAAAAAGAAAAGATATACGATCAAAGGAGGAAGGAATGTGGTTATACGAGGCTGTGTGGAATGAGATCAAATATTATTTGTGTATGTGTTTTTGTGTGTTTTGTGTGTCTGAATGTGTGAGAGAGAGTGAGTGAGTTTGCGTGTGTGTACACATGAATGCTTGCGCATGTGCGAACAAATAAAAGAAACTACACAAAAGTTTTATGTGAGTTCGTGATAATACTATATATAAGAATTTAAAATGTAATAATAATAATAGTTAAAGGTTGAACAAGAGGAGAGAATTGGACTAAAAATCCCTGAGGGCTTCAGACCACCGTCTGATTACTGGTTTGGAATTTTATTTTACAACAAAATTCTACGTCCTTTATTACTGTTATTTAGAGAGACTTCCGTCAAAGTGGACTCGATTTTGGTCTTTTCTGTTATAAAAAGCCAAATATTTTGGTACTTTTTTTTTTTTTTTTTTTTTTTTTTGCTTTGAATTTTTGGAAGTTAAAAATTATTCGATAGAACATGCACGTCACGTAACTATTTTTATTTTTTATTTTATTTTTTATTTGAAAAAAAATAAATATATGAATAAAAATGCCTTTACAAAAAAAAAAAAAAAAAAAAAAAAAAATCCTTAACCTACAAAAAAAAAAAAAAAAAAAAAAAAAAAAAAAACCTTTAACCAAACAAATAAATACGAAAACAAAATGCATTAATAATCTTGGACGTTTATAATTGTAACATTTTTATTATCAGATAGCGTTTAAAACCTGTTTGTTAGCTGTACAATGTAATTCCGCTACTGAACGCCAAAAAAAAAAAAAAAAAAAAAAAAAAAAAAAAAAAAAAAAATTTAAAAACCGGTCTGAGGTCGAAACAAAATTCGGTCAGTTAATAATTTTGAATGACTCAACCTCTCATTTCAGTTGTGTACATTTTTTATTTTATTTTTATTTGTTTGTTTCTTTTCATTTTTTTCCAATTTTTTAATTAAATCAATCTTCATCATATATATATAATAATATATATATATATATATATATATATATATATATATATATATATATATATATATATATATATATATATATATATATATATATATATATATATATATATATATATATATATATATATATATATGTATCTTACCGTAATTCCCTTATATAAAGACCACAGGTATAATGGTCGAAAGCTCGGGTCTTAATTATCTTATCGTAGTTAGCGTTTTAATTTATCGTTGTTATTTTACAGTTTTATTGTGATAAGGAGTTAAAATTGTGGTTCATGTTTGTACTTTATAAGAAACTGATCGTGATAAATAATTATATGGTAGTATATATATATATATATATATATATATATATATATATATATATATATATATATATATATATATATATATATATATATATATATATATATATATATATATATATATATATATATATATATATATATATATATATATTATATATATATATATATTATCTATAAAGTCGTGAAATAATAAATTACTTAATGAGACGACAGATGGCTCACCAACACATAAATGAAATTAAAATTGTTTTTTTAGTGACTAAAGATAAATTTTCTTATTTTATATGATTCAGGTATTTTATTACAACTGAACACATTAAAAGGGGTAAATATCACTCTAAGGTCAAGTTGGTCAAGTGGGTTAAGTGGGTTTATTGTAGGATTGTAGGGAAGGATTCAGAATAGTCTTCAATAATTTCTTTGTATATATATATATATATATATATATATATATATATATATATATATATATATATATATATATATATATATATATATATATAATCAAAACAACTGCAATATTGTTTTCGAGAATACTCAACCAAAACCTTAGTTTGGAAGAAAGAACATTTTTTGTATTTTTTTTTCTCCTGAACCTGAAGAAGCATCTAAGAGATACGATGTCATGTAATGC
>SEYY01005215.1:77500-85000 GCA_009176605.1 Armadillidium nasatum | reverse complement strand
ATATATATATATATATAATATATATAATAAAAAAATTTGCCTACAAGGCAAAAATCATTACATTTCAAATCGAAATATGATTAACACTAACTTTCCTTTCAAGAAAAAAAATTACAGTATTTATTAAAACATTCTTAAATCGTATTATAAACGGTGTTTACAAACCATTTCCTAAACCAGTTATTTTTTATAATACTTCATATTTCATGATACAGTAATAACAATCTTCCGCCATCCAATAATTTAATTATGAGCCTATTTCATGTTATTTCACCCTCCTCCCCCAAAAAATGAAAAAATATATAAAAAACAAAGTGTTTGATTGCCTGAGCCATTTGATCAACCGATTTTGAAGTAATTTCGGTATATATATATATATATATATATATATATATATATATATATATATATATATATATATATATATATATATATATATATATATATATATATATATATATATATATATATATATATATATATATATATTATTATTATTAATATATTTTTTATTATTATATATTTTTTTTTTTTTTATTTTTTTATATTTATTTATTTATATTTATTTATATATTATATATATATTAATATTTATTTTTTATTTTTTATATTTTTTTTTATATATATATATATAAGAAGTCTTATTGTTTTACTTTCTAGTAAAGCTGAACTATTCGGTCAAACCTTTGCTTCTAAACCCACTCTATTCCTGAGTTATTCTACTTCTCCATCCTCTCAATCTCATTTATGGATGACGAAATTATTTATTTTAAAGATTAAATTTCAGTTCTTTCTGAGCTTATGACAAAGAAGGCGGACAAACCTTACTGTATATCTCCTGTACTCTTCATATCTTTTGCTTCTTTGCTTGCTTTCTGCTTTGATAAACTATTTTGTCTCTATCTGTCAATTTCGACCTTTTCTTTATATTGTGTATGTGCACTCATTCAGCCTGTGTCGAAAAAGGGGATCCCTTTCAACTCCCAACTATCGTCTTATAGCTTTTTATTTCTTTACTCTTTAAAATTTTCGAATCTATTCAGTAGAAGTAGTTTGGAAACATCATAAATCTAATCTTATCTCAGAACCAGAATGTCTTCCACATGAGGAACGCTATAATAGTGATCACTTTATTCTCTCTGGCTCTTCGTCCTCTTCTCTTTGACATTTCGGTAAATCCTTTCTTTGCTGTGATACTGGACATACTGAAAGCTTTCGATAGGTTTTAGCTCTACAACAAATCGTTAATTTCCAAACTTCTTTCTTTCGGTACCTATTCTTCTCTCTCTAATTTCCTTTCCGGACTTTCTATAGCTGCAACTCTAAACGGCAACCGTTCATCCTTTAAATCAATAAATAATAGTGTTCCTCATAGTTCTGAACGAAACTCTTGGTTTTCTATTACTCATTAATGATCTTCTATCTATTGCTTCGTTTCCTATCTACTACCAATAATTATAACCTTTATTACTCTATCCAATCTGATAGACCCCCACTCAATGGCAAATAATTAATACGAAGAGATTAAGCTTGGAGGGAATGAGATCTCATCTTTCTTGAATCTCTAGTTGGAGTAAAGAGAACATGGTTACTTTCAATGCCTCAATAACTAGTTCCACACAATTAAACCATCTTTTTTCAAACAACGGCAACTCAAATCTTCTTCTGTTCTTAACATTAAGGGAATTTTCCTATCTCGGATTTTTAATTGGAAGGATCACATTAATTATCTCATTAAACAATCTTCTAAGGGTTTCTGATGCACCTTCAGATTTTTTTCTCATCACCTCTTGAAAAAGTGGAGCCTAAAGCTTTCTGACTCCTCCACTCTCTTTCTCTCACTAATTCTCTCCAAATCCTATCCAACCGTTATATTGCTGCATCAACCCCTTTACACCTTCACCATTACTATGGATTTTGCTCTCTAGTAGTATACCTCCTCCTTTGAGGATAGCTCGTGCAAGTCGGCTACCCAAGTAATCTCATTTTTTCTCTGCACAACTCTCTAACCCTAGATTTAATAGATTTGATCATTCTATATATATATATATATATATATATATATATATATATATATATATATATATATATATATATATATATATATATATATATATATATATATATATATATTAGTAAAGTATAGAACACACAAAAACAAAAACACATACACACTTTATCTATTCTTCAAACTGTCTTTGACTCGCATAATTTCAAACTCCGAGTATCGGGATTGTCGGCCTTTGATTTCAAATAATTTCCGGTTTTCCGCATCTCCGGCGGAATTTAACGGGCTTTATGTTTTTACCCATAGGAGGATTCATAATATATATACATCTACATATATACACACACATATATATATATATATATATATATATATATATATATATATATATATATATATATATATATATATATATATATATATATATATATATATATATATATATATATATATATATATATATATATATATATATATATATATATATATATATATATATATATATATATATATATATATATATATATATATATATATATATATATATATATATATATATATATATATATATATATATATATATATATATATATATATATATATATATATATATATATATATATATATATATATATATATATATATATATATATATATATATATATATATATATATATATATATATATATATATATATATATATATATATATATATATATATATATATATATATATATATATATATATATATATATATATATATATATATATATATATATTATATTATTATATATAATATATATATATAATTATATATAATATAAATTAAAAACAATTTAAATTTGAAAAAAAAAAAAAAAAAAAAAAAAAAAAAAAAAAAAAAAAAAAAAAAAAAAAAAAATATTTTAAAATAAATAAATTTTGAATTTTTTTTGAGTTTGAAAAAAAAAAGAATTCACGGTATCGATGAAACAGAATATAAATAAATAAATAAATAAATAAATAAATAAATAAATAAATAAAATCATTAATTTTTTTCCCAAAAGAAAATCGGTTTCCGTTAAAAAAAATTAAATAAATAAAAAAAAATTTCCGTCAAAAGAAAAAATAAAAAATTTAAAATTTGGAAAACAGTAAAACTATTAATTTACAAAGCCTTTAATTATAATTATCTAAACTATAATTTTATGTAATTATAATTAATTATAATATACGAAACATTTTTTTAAAAGAAACTTCTCCCACCCCCCTACATCCCCTTTTTGAGGTAATATATATATTATTTACCCGCCACTGAAAAATAAAATAATTAAAGAAATTTAAAAATAAATAAAAAAAATAAATAAAAAAAAAATAAATAAAAAGAATTAACTGTTAAGTTCTTGACCCATTAACTACTAAAGAGACTTTGTTATTATAGTAAATAAAACATTAAACAAAGATGAATTCCTTCCTTGAACATGTATTAATAATGAGAATGTTTACAAAAAGTAAATTTGCTTAATATTATTTTTATATTTTTATAATTCTTTTTTATTAATTCATTTATTTACCTACTTTTTTTTCTTTTTTTTTCTTTTTTTCTATACTGAATGAGGATTTCAAATTTTCACCTAATTATTAATATGATATGTTTACTCTTAATAATTTACTGTTATTTATTGAGTCAATATTATTAACATAAAAAGCGATAGGAATAATGTTACCACTACTATTACTACTACTACTACTAATAATAATAATAAAAATAATGATAATAATAAATAATAAAAATTATTATCATTACTACTATTATTATTATTATTATTATTATTATTATTATTATTATTATTATTATTATTATTATTATTATTATTATTATTATTATTATTATTATTATTATTATTATTATTATTAAGACATTAAACTATTACTACTACTACAAATAATAAAAATAAAAATAAAAAAAAATTAAAAAATACTACTACTACTACTACTACTAATAATAATAATAATAATAATAATAATAATAATAATAATAATAATAATAATAATAATAATAATAATAATAATAAAAATATAAAGACAAACTATATAATAGAAAAATAAAACAATATTCGGTGTGGTCACCTTCACACACAAATTTACTTCTACTCTAAAATTTTCAAGCTGATTCAATCTCTCTCTCTTACTCTCTTTCTTTCTTTCTTCCCTCTCACTCACTCACTCACTCACCTCTCTCTCTATCTCTCACTCACTCACTCGTCTCTCTATCTCTCACTCACTCACTCACTCTCTCTCTTTTTTTCTTTCCTCTCACTCACTCACTCACCTCTCTCTATCTCTCACTCACTCACTCATTCACTCACTCACCTCTCTCTCTCTTTTTCTTCCTCTCACTCACTCACTCACCTCTCTCTCTTTCTCTCTCTCTCTCTCTCTCTCTCTCTCTCTCTCTCTCTCTCTCTCTCTCTCTCTCTCTCTCTCTCTCTCTCTCTCTCTCTCTCTCTCTCTCTCTATTGGGGTCTTCATATTTCTTTGTTTTTATTTTAGGAACATTTTTCTTTCGCATCTTCTGATCTCAATCATTCCTTTAATGACATTTTAATTACAATTAAAGATCTCGAGTCAATACGAAAGACGTCTTTCATGCTTACTGTCAAAAGCCCGTATCTAATTCCTCTCTAAATTTATACTGTCAACAAGACCGTATCTAATTCCTCTCAATTTATTTTCTACTGTAATCTTTATTTCATGTTTTTAAATTTCAACATTTAATTATTATTAGTTTTTTTTTTTTTTTTTTTTTATCTTTGAAGGTTTTTTCTTTAATAAATATTTCTACCAATGATTTTTTTTTGCAATGGTTCCTCTCTCTGATTGGTTTATTGCTTATATCTATCTTTATAATGCATCATACCTTTCATTTTCTTTTTGCTTATTTTCTTATGTCTCTGAGATGACTTTTTTCTCTTCTGTCAATTTCGTCTCATTTCCATCTCAAGTTATTATTGTTATTATTATTATTATTATTATTATTATTATTATTATTATTATTATTATTATTATTATTATTATTATTATTATTATTATTATTATTATTATTATTATTATTATTATTATTATTATTATTATTATTATTATTATTATTATTATTATTATTATTATTATTATTATTATTATTATTATTATTATTATTATTATTATTATTATTATTATTATTATTATTATTATTATTATTATTATTATTATTATTATTATTATTATTATTATTATTATTATTATTATTATTATTATTATTATTATTATTATTATTATTATTATTATTCAATGGTAAAGCTTCAGGAAATGATGGAATAAGAATTAAAAATAAAAAGGAAAGTTAGGTAATTTAAGAAAACACTAAATGTTCTAAGCATTAAATGTCAGTATAGTAAAGAGGATTCTGACGTTTTTCCAATCACAGAAGCATATTCCTAATAAACCATAAACTGTTATGAATGATAAATAGAGCTACGAGTTAATAGGGAATTGAGTCACGGCTGGAAGAAGATCAACAAGATTATCTACAAAACAGATTTACAAGGGGGATCTTTGGTTATAATGCAGAAGTACATGAGATCTTTGACTACAAGGCAGAGGTACAAGGGATCTTTGGATACAATGCAGAAGTACAAGGGACCTTTGACTATAAGGCAGAGTTACAAGGGACAGATCGTAGATAAGACATGGAAATTTTAATTAAATTTTGAATGTTGATTTTATGACCTGGAAAAGGACTAGGAAGAAAGAAGTTATGTAAATGTATGAAATATACAGAATAAAAAAAATAGTTCAGTAGCCAATACTTTATGCGAAAGGTGTTTCTGCTCAGTTTGAAGTGGATTCAAAAAATGAAAGATGGTTCGAAGGCAATACAGAAGCAAGACTGGATAGTATGTTCTTGATCGGTTTATCAAGTATATTAGCAAATTTAGATGATCAAAAATGATGATGGAAAAAAGGTTTGATTTTTTTAATGCTCTTTTCGCACTCGTGTATTATGATATTCCATTCTGGAGTGTTGGAATAGAAAATATCAGGATGGAACTTGACAGATGACAAATTTTTGAGTCGTCTGCTTTAAAAATAAATAAGAACAAATGACATTAATGTTGATATGAAAGGAGAAAGAATAAATATCCAAATTGCCAAAAGAGTAAAGAAGAAGAAAAATCACTTAAAACTCTTTGTAATGTTCTTGGAAAAAAGGATGGAAGTGCAGATTAATTATTGAGAGTTCATTTGGCAGATGGGTAGGAACATTTTACCTTTTCTGAAGGATGAGAATTTTTCGTCACATGTAAAAAAAAGATAGATCATATTAGAAAATATTTAACACCAATATTAATAATTGGAACCACATACTTGAAAACAAAACCAAATCTAGAAGTATAATAATGAACTCTGAAATGAAACTCTTTAAAACAATACAGGGAAAAACTTTAAAAAAAGGTTAGACAGAGAAATGAGTTAAAATGGGTATGTAAAATCATAAATAAGGTAGAAAAGACTCATCTGAGGTAGCAGGAACACCTGAAAAAAAATATGGATGACAGGATGCTGTTGAAAATCGAGACACGAAGGAAGAAGAGAAAGAGAAATATCAAAGCAGACATTAAAATTAGAAGTTGAAAAGTGGCAACAAACCATGAAATTAGAGGATAAGGAAAGACCGATTGACAGGCAGTTATTTAAGTAGATGAAGTTAAGAAGTTTATTATTATTATTATTATTATTATTATTATTATTATTATTATTATTATTATTATTATTATTATTATTATTATTATTATTATTATTATTATTATTATTATTATTATTATTATTAATTTAGAAACAATTATAATAATATTTATAATACTCATATTTATTTATAATACTCATAATTATTATTATTATTATTATTATTGTTATTGTCATTAATATTTGCATTAATATGATATTATTATAATTATTATTTGTATTAGTTATTAATATAATTATTACTATTATTAATAATCATTATCATCATTATTATAATTATTATCATTATCATTATTATTGATAATAATAATGATAATAACTCGTGATAACTTTGCGTCTTGGCTAACGGAACCACAAGTCCACGTAAGGCGGCGTGACGCTTCAAAATAGTCATCATCGAATTCGGACGATTGCTTTTTAACATAAAGAGGGGACGAGGTATTTCTTTTGATCGTTTTCAATCGAACGCATTCATAACGTCTGCTTAAAAACGTGACTATTCCCATTTAAAAGTTACTGCTATTAAATTGAATGTTATTCTCAATATAAAAATCAATTGGCCTTTACCACTGACATATTATATATATATATATATATATATATATATATATATATATATATATATATATATATATATATATATATATATATATATATATATATATATATATATATATATATATATATATATATATATATTATATATATATATATATATGAAGTAAAAC
>SEYY01005215.1:45000-47500 GCA_009176605.1 Armadillidium nasatum | reverse complement strand
TATTTGAGATAGAGATTAAAGATAGAAATAGATAGATGTTGAGAGAGAGAGAGAGAAAGGAAGAGGGAGAGAGAAGAGAGAGGGAGAAAGAAAGAGAGAGAAAAAAAGAGAGAGAAAGAGAAAGAGAGGGAGAGAGAGAGAGAGAGAGAAAGAAAGAGTTAGAAAGGGAATGAAAGAGAGAAAGAGAGAGAAAGAAAGAGGGAGAGAGAGAGAAAGAACGAGAGAGAAGGAGAGAAAAAGAAAGAGATATGGAAATAGAGAGAGAGAAAGAAAGAAAGAAAGAAAGAAAGAGAGAGACAGAGAGAAAGAAAAAGGGAGAGAGAGAAAGAAAGAGGGAGAGAAAGAGAGAGGGAGAAAGAAAGAGAGAGAAAAAAAGAGGGAGAGAAAGAGAGAGAAAGAGAAAGAGAAAGAAGAGGGAGAGAGAGAGAAAGAAAGAGTTAGAAAGAGAATGAAAGAGAAAAAGAGAGAGAAAGAAAGAGAGAGAAGGAGAGAGAAAGAAAGAAAGGGAGAGAGAGAGAGAGAGAGAGAGAGAGAGAGAGAGAAAGAGAAGAGAGAGAGAGAAAGAGAGAGAGAGAGAGAGAGAGAGAGAGAGAGAGAGAGAGAGAGAGAGAGAGAGAGAGAGAGAGATAGATGAATGTAAAAATTTTAAGTACGTAAAATTCACAAGTTTCTTCAAAATAATTCAGGGCATATTCAGAACATTCAGTTACAATAAAAAAAATTTATAAAAATAATAGGAAAAATACTTATTCCGATTATTATCATGAATGATTAAAGAACTTTAATATTTATTTTTTCCTTTAAAAAAAAAAAGTCAAAAATGTTGAGTATTTAATGTAAAAAATCGATCGAATTTCGATATGTATTTTCCTTAAAAATATTTTTGAATTATAAAATTTGAATTGCCTTATATTTGCATAAAAATTTAGAATTATTATTATAATTATTATTTTAAAAGTGGATTTTATAAGATAATAATATTTCTTGTGGAAATATTCTTATGGGTGGGGGAGGTAGTGGGGGAGTTGGATAAGTGGGAGGTAGGTGGTAGAGGGGTAGGTAAAAGGCTTCTTTCGATTTAAAATAAAATGAAAAATATTCTTTTTGTTTTTACCACAAAATGAAAAAAAATGAATGAAAAGAAGAAAAAAAAATATGTATTATAAATCTTCTGATAATTTATTTCAATAATAATATAATAATAATAATAATAATAATAATATATTTAATAATAATAATAATATATATTTACTCAAAAAATAGTTAAATCCCAAATTTTTTATAATTTCGAAAGGTAATAATGATAAATAAATAAATAAATAAAAATTCCGAAATAATTTAACATTTATTAATGACGCTACACATAATTAAAGCTAAAGATTACTGAATTACACTTGAGTAATCTCAATAATCTCCACCTATTAATAAGAGATTTAAGATTACATTTACTCTACTACATAATAAATGATAAGTTATTTCAAGTATAAAATCCCTATTTATTTTAATACCTTTGTATTATAATTATATAATTTAATCCTTCATTTACTTTGAAAAAATTATATAAGTTTTTTAAGTGAAGAGAAGTTTTATCATAGGTTTTCTCAAGTGTAATTCATTCCCACCAACCTAGTTAAATGCCTTTTCAGAAATTAGATAGGATAAGAAAAATGGCAACTATTATATATAGTACATATATATATATATATATATATATATATATATATATATATATATATATATATATATATATATATATATATTATATATATATATATATATATATATATATTATATATATATATATATATATATATATATATATATATATATATATATATATATATATATATATATATATATATATATATATATATATATATATAATATATATATATATATATATATATATATATATATATATATATATATATATATATATATATATATATATATATATATATATATATATATATATATATATATATATATATATATATATATATATATATATATTATATATATATATATATATATTTATATATATATATATATATATATATATATATATATATATATATATATATATATATATATATATATATATATATATATATATATATATATATATATATATATATATATATATATATATATATGTTCTGTACATATTGTGTGAATATTGTGGGTAAATTTTGAGAAAAATTTGAGGTTTTAAAAGGAATGTAAAAAAGAAAAATAATTTTTTAAAAACTGTAACCCCTCCTCCCCCTCCTCCCCTCCCTCCCCTCTCCCCCTCCCTCCATGAAAAATAAATATCAAACTATGTCAATGGAATATTCCTCCTTTTGAAGTAATGACACATTTGAACCAATTTGAAAATAAAAAAATAAAAAAAATAAAGTAAAATAAATTTTTTTTTTTTTTTTTTTTTTTTTTTTTTTTTTTTATTTTTTTAAATATATTATTTATATACACGAATATTTATCAATTCACAGATATT
>SEYY01005215.1:32500-35000 GCA_009176605.1 Armadillidium nasatum | reverse complement strand
AATAACTCAGTTTTCAAATATTTCCTCTCGACATAATCTTACGGATAAGTAAAGCAACTTTGAAAACACAAAACTTAAAACCCTTCTGTTTTTTTTTTTATAATCTTTCTGTTCTTGGTCTTTCTTGCCAAGATCACAATGTTTTTTCACTCAGGAAGAATAAGAGGAAGAATATTTTCAAATTTTACTAGATTATATAACAGAGATTAGATTCTCTGCTAAATTTTATAAATTTTTAACAATAATGAAATTCAGTTTTGTTACCTCTGTTTTTCCCTTTGAATACAATATTTCTGACTTTGTAACTGAGGGTATCTATTATTCAGCAACAATGAAATACAGTTTTGTTACATCTGTTTTTTCCTTGTATATAATATTTCTGAGTTAGTGGCGGTGTTTCTATTATTTAACAGCAATGAAATACAGTTTCTTGATATCTGTTTTTACCTTTGGATATAATATTTCTGACTTTGTGGAGGTAAGTATCTATTATTTAAGAATAATGAAATACAGTTTTGTTACATCTGTTTTTACCTTTGAATATAATATTTCTGACTTTGTGGTTTCGAGTATCTATTCTCTCCTAATGGGTTTTACCAGAAATTGATAAAATGAAATCTTCATAATATTTTTAGTTACTCTTCTCCATTGTATAATCTGAATATATGAATAGGGCAGCGAGATTTACGATAAATAACTAATTAAATTTCTTAAGAAGAAGAAGAAGAAGAAGAAGAAGAAAAGAAGAAGAAATTATTCTATTACCTCATTGCTATTATTAAAATTTACAGAATTAAATTTCTAGTCTCATTTTTTATTTTATTTTTAATACACAATTGAAAATTAATATTTAAGAATTGAGATAGATTAATTTACATTTGAAAGTATTTATTTTAGTTTTTTCTTTTTTTAAAAGCCAGTAAATATTAGTTAGAAGAGAAACTAATTCGTTGATTAATAGCGAGGATGTATTTTATTCAAAGCATATATTTACTTAAATTCTGCAAGAAACTCTCTTTGAAAAACAGAGGCGAAGATTAATAGTTTGGTTTGCCCAAATTGTGATGCAAAATATTTTTAAGAGAGTAAGAATAATAATAATGATAATAATAATAATAATAATAATAATAATAATAATAATAATAATAATAATAATAATAATAATAATAATAATAATAATAATAATAATAATAATAATAATAATAATAACGATGATGATGATGATGATAATAATGATGATAATAGTATAATAATAATAATAATAATAATAATAATAATAATAATAATAATAATAATAATAATAATAATAATAGGATGAGGACGAAAGTAAGAGAAGAAAAAAAATGTATACAGAGGAAAATAAAAATTAAAAATTAAAATTTAATAAAAATACCAAAAAAAAAATAAATAAAAAGAAACAAAAAGTAAAAAAAAAAAAAAAAAGAAAGAAAAGAAAAAGAAAAGGCAAAGAGAGAACAGAAGAAAGTGAGGTTTAAAAGTTTGTTCATTTTATACAATCAAATGAGACGTCTACGATTTTACAGTCTATTCGTTTGTTATTATTGCAACTTTCGAATCAAGTTGAGTATTTTATAACCTTTCAATCCAAACAATAGGAAAACAGTAGGAAAAACAGAAGATGGTAAAGAGTTCCACAGAACAGAAGTGGCTGGAAAGAAGGAAGTCCCACAAAGATGAAGCCTAGGTTTGCAATTCTCACAATCTTTTACATCAGGAACAGAGAAGAAGGAAAATTTTACGCAAACAGACCTTATATATATATATATATATATATATATATATATATATATATATATATATATATATATATATATATATATATATATATATATATATATATATATATATATATATATATATATATATATATATATATATATATATATATATATATATATATATATATATATATATATATATATATATATAAAGTATGTGTGTGTGTGGCCAAGGCCTTAAATCATCATTTAAAATATCCGACAAAAAAATCTGATAAATTGTGAAGCTCAAAATGTTTTTAACTGATGAGGATGTAATAAGAGTCACGAAAGACTCTTTCAAAATATTATTCGCTGCTGATTTCGAGGAGTTTTCTTTTAGTGTATAATTGAAATTCTTCTTCGAAAATTTAAAAAATTAAGATTTATATTAAAACTGATATTTAGTAGTGATTTTCGTAGGATTGCACTAAAAAAATTATCCTTTTTAGGATGTTTTTAAAATATTTTTAAATTGATGATGGAAATGAAAAGGGAGGAGTTGACTTAGATTCAATTTAAATCAAGAAAAAAAATTTTTTTTTTTGTTTTCTTTGTGGTGATAATAATTAATCAAAATTTAAACTAAAATAACTACCTAACAATTTGAAACCTTGTTGATAATATGTAAAAAGAGAACGAATTCACTTATCATCATTTTCTTTTTAACAATGACAGAAATAACAAATATAAATTGTCTTTTTTGCTAAAAAGAAAATTTT
>SEYY01005215.1:17500-20000 GCA_009176605.1 Armadillidium nasatum | reverse complement strand
CAACTATAGCCTCCAATTTTTTTTTGTAATTGTGGCAAAGACAACATAGTTGTTCTCAATTCCTCAAAAACTCAATTCTTGATCTAACTTCTCTACATAATCTTTTAACGACTATATTTTATTTCAAATTTTGAAACTCAAACCTATGTCTATCAATATTAATCTTGATACTGGAAGGATCAAATTTAAAAACAAAATAAATAAATAAATAAATAAATAAAAATTAAAAGTCCTAATCGATTAAGTGTTCTGAGGAACTTTCGGAACTTCTTCAAACCTCTTCAGTTTCTTGCTTTGTATAGAGGTGCCGTTCTTTGTAAGAAGTATGAATCACATATTTAAGGGAGGCTCTACTGAAAGAAGCATTTATTGAGATGGTAATGTTTATGGAGTTTTTCCCCGTTATCAATTTTCCAGTTTCTCACTACACTATCCCAGTCTCTTTACGGCTTTTCAGCCATCGAACTGTCACTGAGTTATTTTTCATTATAAAATTTCTTTTACAATGGACACTGCTCTGTTGAACTACCAGAACGAATGCCCCCATCAATTAAGGAAATCATGTATGATAATTCTTTCTACATCTTCATTCTCTATCTGTTCATCCTTCTGAACCAAATTGAAACACCCTCCTTTTATTTCTCCTATTTCCTTCGATTTCACCATTTCGAACCACGTTGTATGATAAAAATATCGGTCTTCGACATGTTTCTGGTATCTTTCCCATCTCTGGGTGATTTTATGTTGCCTCTGACTTTTTCTCGACAAAATAGACCAAAAGAGTTGTTTGCTAGAAGAGGTGTATGTGCAAATTATAATCTAACTAACATTTCGGTAGATGGAAAAGAGAAAACATCTTAGAAAGGAATGCAAAATGGATATATTAGAGAGAGAGAGAGAGAGAGAGAGAGAGAGAGAGAGAGAGAGAGAGAGAGAGAGAGAGAGAGAGAGAGAGAGAGAGAGAGAAATTTTTTTTTTTTATTTTCATTTTTTTTGCAAAGAAAATATTTTTTTCAAAAAAAAAAAAAAAAAAAAAATTAGATGTTTTATTAAGAGGATTTTCTGACTCCCAAAGGTATCCCTCTATTTTTTCAAACATAACTAAGCACTATACCCTTTAAGTCTTTTTCTAGTATTATATTTCACAAAAAGAATAAAATCAAACACAGAAACAAATTCAGATTTCCAAAAACATTTGATACTTCATACACTTAACTGTATTCTTATTTTTTCATATATACTTTTATTTTTATTATTAATAATAATAGTTTATCAATTCATATTTTTTACCGTTTTAGATACCTTCATAAATACTAACATTTTCCAGTCTTATAATGCAAAAATATTTTTTGAAATTACAATAAATTCAGAGCATAGTTTTTTTTTTTTTTTTTTCAAAGAAATTAATCCATATATTTTGAATTCAAAATTAACATTATTGCAATAAGTTCCTTGTATATTAAAATCGAAGGTCAATAATTTGGATTTTTGAACCTGTATATATATATATATATATATATATATATATATATATATATATATATATATATATATATATATATATATATATATATATATATATATATATATATATATATATATATATATATATATATATATATATATATATATATATATATATATATATATATATATATATATATATATATATATATATATATATATATATATATATATATATATATATATATATATATATATAGAGAGAATGAGAGAGAGATAGATGAAGAGTGAGAAAGGTTATAGACAGGAGAGAGATAAAGAAAGAGGAGAGAGAGAGAGTGGAGAGAGAAAGGAAAGAGAGAAGAGAGGAAAAGAGAAAGAGAGAAGAAAGGATAGAGTGAGATTGAGAGAGAGAGAGAGAGGAAAAGAGAAAGAAAGATGAGCAAAAAAAAAGCAAGAAATTGATGAGCAATTTTTATTGCCACAGAAAAAGAATTCTTTCATCGATGAAATCCTTTTTCATTTTCAAGGTTTCAATGCGTCATTGACACCTTAAAAAATTGCCCTATATATATATATATATATATATATATATATATATATATATATATATATATATATATATATATATATATATATATATATATATATATATATATATATATATATATATATATATATATATATATATATATATATATATATATATATATATATATATATATATATATATATATATATATATATATATATATATATATATATATATATATATATATATATATATATATATATATATATATATATATATATATATATATATATATATATATATATATATATATATATATATATATATATATATATATATATATATATATATATATATATATATATATATATATATATATATATATATATATATATATATATATATATATATATATATATATATATATATATATATATATATATATATATATATATATATATATATATATATATATATATATATATATATATATATATATATATA
>SEYY01005215.1:5000-7500 GCA_009176605.1 Armadillidium nasatum | reverse complement strand
TCTGAAATCGTCAAATGGCTTTCTTCTAGTTCTCATGATACAGCTGATGAACATGCCTTCCATTTCACTATATAAAATGACCTTGAGCATTTGGTGCAACTCCCTACTTGTATCCATGATCGCCTTGGAGATGAACCCAACATTCTAGACATTTTCTAACTTCTACTCCTTCTCCTTATACTGTTAAACTCATTTCAATCATGTGTTCCTCCAATCACCTTCTTATCTCTGTCTCCCCTTCTATCTTTTCAAGTCTTCCACAGGAAAGACCGCAGTCTATTGAGAGGAAATGCTTGTGGGAATTTGGTGCCACAAGCGGGTCTGACTTGAGGACGTACTTCTTTGATTTCCCGTGGAATGATTATTACTTCCGTCGAAGGGGTCATTCGGACTTGCAGAACGCATTCCAAGGGTGATTTTCTCTTGCATAGAGGCGTACATTCCATATTCTTTCCCATCTACTAAACCTAACAAACCTTGGTCTAACTTTCTTATTCTCGTGCTATTCACTGCAGGAATGTTGCCTTCGGGGATTACCATCGTCTTCAAATTCCAGAAACTAACGCAATTTATATTTTATCCCGAAATCTTGCAAAACCTATTCTCCGTAACAACAAAAACTATATTCTCCGTAGAAATTGAAATGATCTTTCTGGTTCCTCTTCCTCACGCTCTTTTTGCCATTTTGCAAAAATATCAACTCTAACATTTCCTCTTCCTCTTTCCTCTCTCTATTATCTTCTGAAGGTACAACTACTGTTTGGCCTTCTTCTAAAGCTCTAATTCAACCTTAGACGATTCCGACACTATTCATCCTTCTTCATGTCATTTCTGATCTCTCTGAGCTCAACACTAAGAAGACATACGGTCCTGATGGTATCCATCCTGTGATTCTCAAAACTTGTGCCTTGGTAAACTATTTCGCTTCTGTTATTCTACTTCAACCTTCCCTTTTTGCTGAAAAAGTTCTGTCATTCAGCCTGTGTCAAAAAAGGGGGATTCCTCTCAACCCTCCATCTACCGCCCCACATTTTTTACCTCTGTTCTTTCAAAAGTTTTCGAATCTATCCTTAACTGGAAGATTTGGAAGCACCTCAATTCTTCTAACCTTATCTCTGACCGTCAATATGTCTTTCATAAAGAACGTTCTACTGGTGATCTTCTTTCCCTTCTCTCTGACCCTTGTTCCTCCGCTCTTCGGTATTTCTGTGAATCATTTGCTGTCACGCAGGATATGTAGAAAGCCTTCGATAGAGTCAGGCACAAAGCTTTGATTTCTAAAATTCTCTCTTTTGGAATCTATCCTTCTCTCTGTGATATTTTCTCCTTTCTGGTCGTCCTATAGTAGCTATTGTAAAAGGCTACTGTTCATTATTTAGATCTAATTATAGTGGTATTCCTCAGCCTTCTGTCCCATCTCCAACCCTTTTCTACTTTTCATTAATGACTTTCTTCTATTACTTCATCACCTATCCACTCCTATGCTTGAAAGAATCACATTACTTCTCTTTCTAAACAAGATTCTAAAAGATAGGATGTTCTGAGGCGCCTTCCTGATTTTTTACGAGACCCGAGTTTCTTGCTTTTTATAGGGGTGTTGTCCGCCTCTGTATGGAGTACGCCTCGACATCTGGGGTGGTTCCACACATACAGCTTTTCTCGAAAAGATGGAGTCTAGAGCTTTTTATGTCTTATAACCTCCTTTGCTCTTACTAAATCCCTTACATCTCTTTATGCTCGTCGCATTGTTACGTCGCTCTCTCTCTCTCTCTCTCTCTCTCTCTCTCTCTCTCTCTCTCTCTCTCTCTCTCTCTTTCTCTCTATACTATCACTGTTACAATGGTCATTGCTCTTCTGAAGTCTCCAGTTGCATATCTCTTCCACTGAAAAGGGCACGTGAGACACGACTTCCTGTACAGTCTCATCCTTTCTCTGTCCAGCTTTCTGACCCCAGACTTAACAGCTATGCTCAATCTCACATGTACTCTACTGGTAAAGAATGGAATACACTCTCTTTATCTGCTTTCCCAACTTTCTTTGACTTGCACACTTTTAAACGCCGTATATCGGGACATGTCGGCCATTAAGAACCAAATTTTTAGTATTTTCAAACTCTGGTGGAAATCGGTATTCCTCTGACCTTTGCCCATCAGAGGGATATATATATATATATATATATATATATATATATATATATATATATATATATATATATATATATATATATATATATATATATATATATATATATTCTCTTCCCATAGGTATAAATAATTTGATTGAAAGATTGAAAGAACAAATTGATATTATGAATCTAATTAGTCGCAATATTTTTAATAGTAATCCCTAACAATGCTTCACACTTCTCATCAGGGATTATTACACCTAACAATGAGCAAGATATATAAAAGGATTATTCAAAGATTATTCAGCAAAATCCTTCAGGCTTTCTAGATTCCTATCATTTGGTCGTAATATTTTGAAGGAGATTACGATCCCG
>SEYY01005214.1:20000-25305 GCA_009176605.1 Armadillidium nasatum | reverse complement strand
CCTGTCATGGGTTTGTGCCTTTCGGGCCTGTCAAGACTTTTTTGACGCCTTCCCAGGAGACAGAAATCTTCGGGAAGAAGTCAAATAATCCTTCAAAGTCTAAAGTTTCTCCTGTCAAATATTCATGACAGAAAGAGGAACTCCCCATACCACCCTCTCTACGAAGATCTGTCAAAAGTGTCCCTTCCTCAATGGTAAATGTAATCATGGATCCTGTTCCTTCCTATTTTGACCCTATGCTTACATACTCATCCAGAAGCAGATCTAGATTTGGGACTAGAAAGTCTCTACAAACTAGAATCTTTAGGCATAAATGAGGAAAAGGATCAGGGTTCCATCGATGAGTATTATATCACTAAATTCCACGAAACTATTGAGTTTAGGGACGGAAAGTACCATGTGGAGTTACCTTGGTACCAAGATATTCTGGAGCAGGTCCCTTCAAATCATCGTGTTGCATTAGCAACAATGCAGAGGGTCAAGAAGAAAATGACATCTCAGGGACTTGACCAGAGGTATGGGGATATATTCAAAGAGTATTTAAGAGAAGGTATTATCGAAGTCTGTTGAGGTGCAGCCTAAAGATTTTCATAAATTCATCTGGATACCTCACAGGCCGGTAATTAAGCAGGCACTTCAGGTTACCACCAAAATAAGGCCTGTTTTCAATTGTAGCCTGAAAATAGGAAATAGTCCCTCTCTAAATCAGGCTATATATTCAGGAGTTGATTTAATCGCCTTCCTTTTCAAAATGCTAATCTCTTTTAGGATAAACAAATATATTGTTCTGTCCGATATTTCAAAAGCTTTTCTCCAAATTCGTCTGAAGTTGGAGGAGGACAGAAGTAGGTTTTGCTTTTTTTGGGAAAGCGATGGTAAGCTACTTACTTACCGTTATGCTACCATAATCTTTGGGTTGGCAGTCAGTCCTTATATATTAGGCGCTGTGATTCAACATCATGTCAAAAAATACCCAGCCGATCTCTGTTCTTCTCTCTTGATGAATAATCTCTACGTCGACAATTTTATATATTCTTCGTCTTCTGTATAGAAGAATTGAAAGATATTTTTCCATAAAGCCACTTCACGCATGAGTGAAGGTGGTTTTAATTTATGTTCATGGAACACAAACTGTCAAGAGCTCAGGAATATATTCGAGAGCAGAAAATAAACTCGCCACTCATCAATGTGATGAGGAGAGGGTGCTAGGATACTTATATAACACCTCTCAGGATACCTTGGGTCTAAGTAATTATTCTCTGGGTACAGTATCCACAAAAAGACAGCTCCTGTCAGAGATTTCCAAAGTATTCGACCCACTGTCTCTTTGTCTCCCTGTAACAATAAGAGGGCGTCTTCTGATGAAGATGACATGGGCAGAGGAGATGAGGTAGGATTATGCTCTTAATCTAGATATTAAAAAATCTTGGGAGAAGTTGAGCAAAGATCTCGACTCCCTAAAAGAGATCACCTTCCCCAGATCTTATTTCGAGTCCTGTGACTCTAATTTAAATATATATATATATATATATATATATATATATATATATATATATATATATATATATATATATATATATATATATATATATATATATATATATATATTCTACGATGCTAGTTCAGTAGCTTACGGCTTCGTAGTGTATATATATTCTGAGTCTGAAGGTCCAAATATTCTCTGGTCGAAGGGAAAGGTCACTCCAGCAAAAGGAAAAAACTCTTCCTTGTTTGGAGTTAGGAACCGACCGGGGCCCCGGCCCCGGCCCCGGCTAACCCAGGCCATTTTTACTGACTCCGGCCCCGGCCCCGGCTAAAAATCAGGGAAAACCGGGGTTTGCCTGCCGGGGTTAAAATGGCAAATTTTACTTGAGGGGACAATCCAAATTTTTTAAAAATTTTCAGCCGAATCTCTTGAAATTTTTAGTGTACATAGCTTTTTCCTGGTGAAAAAAAGTAAATTTCTAGCGTTTTTCTGAGTCTATAACTGCTAAAAAGTTTTTTTTGAGGGGAAATTTGACCCTTTTCAAATGAATGGCGGGGCCAAACCACTTTTCGGAATAACTTGAAATTTGGATGTATATTCATAATTCTATTAGCAACGAAAACATGTAACAGACATTTGTTCCCAGAGTTATAGAAAAAATGTTATAAGCCGAAAACTAAACAACTATAGAAAAAAATCCACCTTTTCGGTCAATAAAATTTAAAACAAAACTATAACTATAACATTCCTTATTTTAGTAGGGTGCATAGAGGAGGGATGGGGATACAAATTCTTCTCTATGCTTTATTCGAGTCGTTGGTTTCGAGATATAGCCTCTCAAAAAAGGTCCATTTTTAACCAAATTTCAAGTATTTTCAAAGTTTGAGAGGCTATATCTTGCTTCAACCAAAAAGCATTTATAATGCACTAAATAAAAATTGCAGCCCTGTCCCTCCTCTAAACAATATCCAAAAATAAAAAAAGTAAATAAAAAATAATAGGTAGCGTGTTTTTTAAATAATTTTTTTCTTGGGAAGGGTACGATTTTTTTAAAAAAAAATTCCGTGCTTATATCTTTTTTTCTAGATGTGATATCAAATATCTGTTCTCACCAATGCAAAAAATTGAGGCTAAGATTATTCAGTTAAATTTTCAGCTCATGTGGACCAGTGGTTTGGCCCGTTATTTATTTTTTTCAACTTTGTGTCCAAATAATTTTCAAACCGTTATAGACTCAGAAAAATGCTCAAAATCAACTCAGAACTTTGGGAAAAAATGCATATTCCCTGAAAATTTCAGCTCAATCAGTCAAATAATAATAAAAAAAATTTAAACAATATAAGAAAATTAAGATATTTCTTCTTGTTTTTTTTTTTTAAATTTCTCTTTTTTTCTGTTTCTTTTGACTACTCCTTTTCTGCTAGTGAATGTTCATTTTTGTGTTTTGATTTTATGCGCCCATTAAGATTTGGTTGAAAATTTTTTACTTGTACCACCCGGAGGTCCTCTTCTAATTTTCTGACTGTAGATGTTACATTTAGCTATTTCGAACCTATCCTGAAACATTGTAAAGTACTTCCATACTGCTGAAGCTGATATTTTAACCATATTGATTGAAAGTATGAAAAAAATAGTAATTTTTAAATAAAGTAGCTAATTGATTCAAGTTTGATATAGCAATAATATAACAATATGTATAAATATAGGTTATATTGATAATTTTATATCTTACATTTTTTCAAACTGTACTTTGTGGGCTTATAGGTAAAGCTGTTGAATTACTTATGAATCAAAATTTTTTTTTTTTAAATTTTTGGACTTTTTATTATACAAAATCTGTAATTTTCTAACATTTTCCCAAAGAAAAGGCATATAATCATTAATTTAAGTGATTGTTGGCTATTCTACGCCTTTCTTATAATTAAATAAACCTCAATTAATTAACTTTATATCTAATTGTTTTAACCAAAAATTTTAGTGCTTTTGACCTCTTCACAAATTTTAGGCAACCCCGGCCAGAACCCCGGCTCCGGCAAAATTCCAGCCCCGGTCGGTCCCTATTTGGAGTTATTATATGTATTCTTGGCTTTAAAGTGTCTGCCACAAATTTTGAGTAGTCTATCTGGGAGTAAATTCAAAAATTTGTATGTATTCTCCGACTCTCAAATTACGTTGGCCTGTGTCCAGAACAAAGGATTAAAGTCCAAGCAAATATTCGTCAGAAATCGGGTACAAGATATTCTGAGTATGAGCTCCGCTCTAAAAGAAAATCATTCTTTAACCCCCAAGTTTCTGTATGTAAAAACTGAAGATAATCCAGCTGACCTATTGACCAGAGGAATAACATTCAAGGAGTTCCAAAAGAACATGATCTTCTGGACAAAAGGGCCAAAATGGCTGTCCTTAAATAAAATGTATTGGCCTTCGTCGGAGATGGAAACATCTCCTGTCTATCACATAGTTCCTGTAGATAAGGAACCCCCTGTAGTCGATGTGGAAAAATATTCTAATTTGCACAAACTTTACAGAATAGTCGCTTTAACTGTTTAAGTTTGGTGCAATTTCAAGAGGTGTGTCTAATAATCATGACACAAGTGCTCGTTTGTATTGTCTTAGGACAATGCAAAAATATTCTTTTCCTAAGGAAATGCAATTTTTGGAAGAAGTTAAAAGGGATTCTTCTTTTTCTGGTCAAGTCCCTGACTTGGTAAATAATATAAATTTGTTCTTTGATGAAAATAATCTCATCAGAAGCAAGGGCCGTCTTTCGAGATGCAATTATTATGATTATAATATTCTGAATCCCATTTTACTGTCCAAAAATCATCATCTCACTAAGTTAATCATTAGAGATGCGCATGAAAAATGCAAGCATTTAGGTATTCAGGCTACTCTTACGAATATTCTTCTTCAAGGGTTCTGGATAACCTCAGCGCAAACATCCATCAAAAACGTTTTGCAAGAATGTATTATCTGCAAGAAATTCAATAACTTTGCTTATCGCTATCCGCGCTTTACAAATTTTTCGAAAGCACAGGTGGAATTATTCAGACCTTTTTGCCATGTTGGAATTGACTATACCAAACATTGGTGGGTCAAAGTTAAGGGCTCTGCTCCGGCACAAAAAAATGTTTATTCTCATTTATACGTGTCTGAATATTCGTGCTATATATTTGGATCTCATTGAAGATATGTCGTCATTCAAATCATTCAAAGATTCGTGAATCGTTTTGGTGTGCCAGACTGTCTATAGCGACAATTCTCGGTCATTTAGTCTGGGCACTAATTTCATTGAGACATTTTTAGTCTCAGAAAATGGGAGTGAATTTTTAAGAAAAAATCAAATAATCCATAAACGAATCCCACTATATAGCCCTTGGGTAGGTAGTATGTGGGAGAGAATGATCAGGGTAGTGAAGGACTGTCTTTTTAAAACAATAGGAAGTTCTTCACAGAATTATTTTGATTTCATAACTATTTTGTCGGATATTGCTGACGCAATAAATACTCGACCTCTCACTTACACTACAAGTGCAAATGATGTAGTGCCACTCACTCCCAACGATTTTTTAAAGCCTCTTGCAAAAACTGCAATGGTTTTGCCAGGAGCTGGTTCGGAGAACCAGTTTTTGGATTCTTCTAAAGCTCATAAAGAGCTTACGAAATCTTTGAAATATTCTTCAGAGAAATTCGAGGAATTTCGCACTCGCTGGTATAGCGAATATATTCTTAGTTTGAGAGAAATCGGTAGAGATCTCTATCAAACTAAATGGAATAATCTTATCAAAAAAGATGACGTTATTCTTGTTAAAAGTCCAG
>SEYY01005214.1:10000-15000 GCA_009176605.1 Armadillidium nasatum | reverse complement strand
GAGAATATTAAGGAGAGATGAAGGTTTGAGTTGCGTGTTTTTCGAAGAAGATATCGTAGTTGTGTGGAAGATTGTGTCGAGTAGAGAGATGGAGGAATTGAGTTTTTTGAGGCATTGAAAACGACCATGTTTTCTTTGCCCCAATTGGAAATGAGAGATAGATCAGAGGTTAGTTGCTCCAAGGCCACCCTCCTTGCCTCTATTAACTGTTGCTGGGAGGGGCGTCTTTCAAAATGAAAAGAGTAATGAAGGGTGGAGTCATCAGCATAGGAGTGGATAGGAGATGAAGTAATAGAGAGAAGGTCATTTAATGAAAAACAGAAAAAGTGTTGGGGATAGGACAGATCCTTGAGGAACACCACTATTAATAGATTTATAGGATGAACGGTGGCCGTCTACAACAGCTGCTATAGAACGACCGGAAAGGAAATCAGAGAGAAGGTCACATATATATATATATATATATATATATATATATATATATATATATATATATATATATATATATATATATATATATATATATATATATATATATATATAAGTTCATATTGCTGTATTTAAGTGTGCATAAAATGAAAAAAGTTTCAGACATTCGATATTTTTTCTGAAAAATTTACTCGAGAGGAAGATTAAAATACCGATTCAGTCATTTCAAAATGATAGCAGACATTGTGTTATGCCTTGGGCGGAAAGGAATCCCTCTTAGGGTTCATTGACAGAAATTCATTTGGAAAACAAAGGAAACTTTCGTGAAATCTGTGACCCGTTTGCCAATTATAACAGTAACTTTAGTTCTCTGTACACTCGTTACATTATTTTTTTTTTCTTTTATATTACCTCTGGTGGGCAAAGGCCAGAGACCTACTAAATTGTCACCAGAGTTAGAGGACAAGTCAGAAATCAGGTCAATTTAAATGGCCATGTCCCAGAAACATGGCGTTTAAAGGTGTGTAAGTCATAGGAAGCTTGGAAAATAGATGAAGGGAGTGTGTTCCAGACTTTACTAGTAGTGTACAAGTATGATTGAGCTTACCGATTTAGTGAGGAACCGGAGAGTTGGACAGAGAAAGGATGAGACTGTGTAGAAAGGCGTGTCTCAATGGAGGAGGAATGGGACGGGAGAATTCAAAAGAGCAGTATCCATTGTAGTAGCGATAGTATAGAGAGAGTGACGCAACAATTCGACGGGCAGAATGAGACAGGAAATAATTACGGAGAACATAATAGAAGATAATACGAAAAACCCTAGACTCCACCTTTTCAAGAAGAGCTGTATGAGTAGAACCACCCCATATACGTGATGCAGACTCCATACAGGGACGAACAACACCCCTTTAAAGAGCAAGCAACTGAGGTGGTGTGAAGAAATTCTGATGGCACCTCAGAACTCTTAATCTCTTAGAAGCTTGCTTAGAAAGAGAAGTAATGTGATTTTTCCAAGAAAGAGCACGAGAAAAAGAAGCAACGAAAGTACTAAGGAGGGAAGAAAGTTTGAGTTGTGTGTTTTCGAAGAAGACTTCATAGTTGTGTGTGAAAGATTGTGTTGAGTAGAGAGATTAAGAAATTGAGATTTGGTAGCATTGAAAATGAACATGTTTTCTCTGCCCCAATTTAAATACGAGAAAGATCAGAGATCACTTGCTCCAAGGCTACCCTCCTTGCTTCTATTAACTGCTGTTGGGATTGGCGCCTTTTAAATTGAAAGGAGTAATGCAGGGTGGAGTCTTCAGCATAGAAGGGGATTGGAGACGAGGTAATAAAGAGAAGGTCATTTATGAAAAACAGAAAAAGTTTTGTGGATAGGGTAGATCCTTGAGGAACACCACTATTAAGAGATTTAAAGGATGAACAGTGGCCGTCTACAACAGCTGCTATAGAACGACCAAAAGGAAATCAGAGAGAAGATCACAGAAGAAAGGATAGATACAGAAAAAGGGAATTTTGGAATTCAAAGCTTTGTTCCAGACCCTATCGAAAGCTTTCGATATGTTCAGCGCGACAGCAAAAGATTCACCGAAATGCCGAAGAGCGAAAGACCAAGAGTCAGAGAGACGTGTAAGAAGATCATCAATAGAGCGTTTCTTACGAAAGCCATACTGGCGATCAGAGATAAAATTAGAAGAATTGAGGAGTTTCCAAATCTTCCTGTTAAGGATAAATTCGAAAATTTAGAACGGAGGTTAAAGAAATGGAACTATAGTTAGAGGGTTGAGATGGGTCCCCCTTCTTCGGCACAGACTGAACGAGCGCACGTTTCCAACAAGAAAGGAAAGTTGAAATAGAAAGACATAGAAGAAATAGTTTACGATGGCAGGGTGCAAGCCTGGAAGCACAAGTTTTGAGAACCACAGGAGGAATACCATCAAGACGTTACGCCTTCTTAGTGTTAAGCTCAGAGAAAGCAGAAATGACGTTTTTAGAAGAAATTTCAATTTTAGGCATAAATGTGTTGGAGAGAGTTGAAGGAGTATTAACAGCTCCGAAATCGTCTAAGGTTGAATTAGAGGCAAAAGTTTGAGCAAAGTGTTCAGTTTTAGAGGAAGGCAAAACGGCAGTTATACCATCTGAAGATAATAAAGGAGGAAAAAGAAAAGAGCAAAGTTAGTTTTGAGATTTTTTTACAAAATGCCAGAAAGGGCGTGAAGAAAAAGAACTAGAAAGATTATTGCATTTTCTTCGGAGAAATGAGTTTTTAGTGTTGCGAAGACTAGATTTTGCAAGATTCAGGAATGAAATATAAGTTGCGTGAGTTTCTGGAGTTTGAAGACGACGGTAATCACTGAACGCAGTGTCCTTGCGGCTGATAACACGAGAACAAGCAGAGTTAAACCAAGGTTTGTTAGATTTAGAAGAATGGAAAGAATATGGAATGTACGCTTCCATGCCAGAGAAAATCACATCTGTTATGCGCTCTGCACACTCAGAGAGATCCATCCCACGGAAGCAGTTATCATTCCATGGGAAATCAGAAAAGTACAACCGAAAGTCAGACCAGTTAGTGGCACCGAAATGACAGAAACGTCTCCTCGTCGAAGGCTGGGTCCATTCTTGCAAAAGACTTGAAGGGACAGAACAAGATACAGAGATAAGAAGGTGATCGGATGAACCCAGAGGAGAAAAGAGTTTACATAATAAGGGGAAGGATAAGAAGTTAGGAAAAGATCAAGTATGTTGGGTTCATCACAAAGGCCATCAGGGATAAGGGTAAGGAGATGCACCAACTTCTCAAGGTTGTTCTGGATAGAAAAGTTGTAGGCGAGTTCACCAGCTGGATCATGAGAGCTAGCTGAAAGCCATTGGCGGTGGTAAGCAGTGAAATCACCTAAAATGATGATTTCGGAGAAAGGAGTAGAAGAAAGAATGTTCTATTTTGGAGTTAAGATAGTCGAAGAATTTTTTATAGTCTATAGAATTAGGAGAGCGAAATGAATTTAGTTGTAGAGTTGCAAGAAAGTTTAAGCCATAAAGTTGAAAATTCAGAAAACTCCAAATTAAAGACACGGAAACAGACAACATTGTTGCGCACATATGCGCAATATCTGCCTTTGTCAGAAAAGTGAGGATAGAGACAGTAGGAGGAAACAGAGTAGGGTTTGCTCTCAGAGTACTCAGACGCCTGGGTTTCAGTTAGGAACAAAAGGTAAGGTCTAGTAGAAGAGAGGTGATTTTGAACAAAGTAATTCAATTTTGAATGAAATAATCGATATCATCGTTGATCACGTGCCCGAAAAGTTTTTGAATAAAATAAAAAAGTGTGGAATGTTTTCAATCATTTGTGACGAAGCACGATGTTATAAGCTATCTATATGTTTTCGCCACGTAATTGGATTAGATGTTGAAGAACGGTTTATAGCTTTCAGAAATTGTTTCGAAGAACGATCAGCTGAGAAAATAGCTTCTTTAAGGGTGGCATTCAGAAAAGAATTAATGATATACATCCTTACGCAGTATATGTTCATTGTATGTCACATAAAGTAAACCTGGCAATAGTCGATACCTGTAAAGATGGGTAAAAGACCAAATATTTTTAAAATGTTTTGGAAGCTACATACTCCGCTTTCTCTCCAATGACTTCAAGATTTGGAGAAAAAAGTGCAGATAAAGCTTCTAGAACTTGTAGAGCTGTCTCAGACCAAATGGTCTTGTAAGCACAGGTCATTTGCAGCTGTAAAAGGCTGTTTTAGAGTAATCTTGGAGGCTCTCTCCAAAGAGTTACAGAATAACAACGACAAAGGAGCCATTCGTATCAAAGGACTAGATTCAGCATTTTCAAATTCCAATTCCATAATAACTCTTGGGAGAGCGGGGTAGCTCGTTGTTGGAGTTATCAACACTTTAGAAAGTATGCGACCTGAAGCTTAGTTTTCTGCAGTTTGAGACTCTGTTGCACAATTCGCAGAGGATCATGGAATTGAAGATGACTCCTCAAACATCTAAATAAAAAAGACAATATGTCAATATATTTTCGGATTTCTACCAACAAATCAGAATTTTCCAGAAACATCGGTCACATCATTGGAAGTGAATGGAGATCTCTGTCACAGTTCGAGTGAAAGAGTATTGGCTGGTGTACTCATATTTTTGAATTCTGGATACCGTCATTTGTCATCTTATACAAATATTCAGCACAAAAAGTTTAGAAATGGCAGTACAGTTGACGAATTTATTCCATTAAACTTCGAAAAAAGAAAGTATTCGTTCAACATTATGGCCCTTTGTTTTCTATCGATGAAAACGTTTTAAAAGCAAAATTCGAATTGCTTAAAAACTCATCTTGAAGGAAAGATGGGCATAAACCAAATAAAGAGAATCAGCTGTTTAGTCAACTTAGCAACGTTTCCAAACCTATACAAGTCTGCAATATCCTTCCGGTAACCTCCTACTCCGTTGAGAGATTATTCTCAGCAATGACTAAAGGCTAAAAGACTTATAAACTGTCCCGCTCTTTCTAATTCTCTTGATTCTTTATCTTTGCGACGTGATGTTGGTGCCTTGTC
>SEYY01005214.1:0-2500 GCA_009176605.1 Armadillidium nasatum | reverse complement strand
ATATATATATATATATATATATATATATATATATATATATATATATAATATATATATATATATATATATATATATATATATATATATATATATATATATAGGCCTGACTTTGGATTGAGCCAGCAACATATTTTAAAAACTACTTAACCTACGTAAAAAATAATTACATTTTTAGAATCCTTGTCGAATTTCAGGTAGGAAACATTGGGAAATAAAAAATAAATTCTTAAAATAATAAAGTTTATATAAGTAAAGTTTACTTATTTTTAATTCTCGCGAGAATCGTACGTCTGGCAATGCCCGTTTTTTTCAATTTTTTTCGAAATTGGAAAAAATGGGAAATACCCCAAATCGTCGACAGGAAAAGTTGTCTACTGTATCATCATCACTCACGGGTCGGGGGGTACAGGGGGCAGAGCCCCCTGTAGACAAATGTTCGGTATAACCACAATCTAAATACTAAATTAGGCTATGGTATAACATCAAATTTAAGTTTGTTACGTCATCAGTTGTTTTTTTTTTTTTTTTTTTTTTTTTTAAAATTTTTTTCAAACATTTTACACTTTTCTCAACTGAAATTCGACAAGGATTCTAAAAATGTAATTCTTTTTTACGTAGGTTCAGTAGTTTTTTAGATATGTTGCTGGCTCAAACCGAAGTCTGACCATATAATATATATATATATATATATATATATATATATATATATATATATATATATATATATATATATATATATATATATATATATATATATATATATATAATATTATATATATATATATATATATATATATATATATATGACAGTGTGTGCGTGAGTGTACGCGTGTGGCGTGCATCATTTCACATTTGGGTATTTGTTGAATACTTTCAATCTTGCTGCGAAGAAAGTGAAAGTGGACGGCAAAGGATATATATTATATATATATATATATATATATATATATATATATATATATATATATATATATATATATATATATATATATATATATATATATATATATATATATATATATATATATATATATATATATATATATATATATATATATATTATATATATATATATATATATATATATATATATATATATATATATATATATATAATATATATATATATATATATATATATATATATATATATATATATATATATATATATATATATATATATATATATATATATATATATATATATATATATATATATATATATATATATATATATATATATATATATATATATATATATATATATATATATATATATATATATATATATATATATATATATATATAGAGAGAGAGAGAGAGAGAGAGAGAGAGAGTTTTGTATTTTTTTCATTAAAATTCTTAAAAATATGAGACTTAATGACCTTCCCCTTCCTCTTCCCCCTTCTCCTCCTACTACTCTTCTCTCTTCTCCTTTATCTCCTCTTCCCCCTTCTCCTTCTCCTCCTCTTCCCCTTCTCCTTCCCTAATCTTCCCCCCTCCCTTTCTTTCTTTCTTTCATCTTCCCCATCATCTCCTTTTCCTCTTCACCCTTCTCCTTCCCCTCCTTTCCCCCCTCCTCTTCCCCTTCCCCTCCTACTCCTCTTCCCCCTTCTCACCTCCTCTCTTCCTCCTTCTCCTTCCCCCTCATCTTCCCCATTCTCCTTCCCCTCCTCTTCAGAAACTCAGTCAGCAATTCCAAATACCAAAAGTGATCATACAAAAACTTGTCATTACTGAGAATGATCTTTTGTATGAAAAGTAATATAAATTTTAGAGAGGAAATCAGCACTAGGAGAACTCTCTTTCTCTCTTCTCTCTTTCTCTTCCCTCTTCCCTCTCTCTCTTCCTTCTCCCTCTCCTCTCTCTCTCTCTCTCTCTCTCTCTCTCTCTCTCTCTCTCTCTCTCTCTCTCTCTCTCTCTCTCTCTTTCTCCCTCTTTCTCTCTCACTCTCTCTCTTTCTCTCTCTCTCTCTTCCATCTCTCTCTTTTTCTCTCTCTCTCTCTCTTCTCTCTCTCTCTCTCTCTCTCTCTCTCTTTCTTCTCTATCTTCCTCTCTCTTTTTCTTCTCCCTCTTCTCTGTCTTCCCCCTCTCTCTCTCTTCCTTCTATATCTTCCCTCTCATTCTCACCCTTATCTCTCTCTTTCTCTCTCTCTCTCTCTCTCTCTCTCTCTCTCTCTCTCTCTCTCTCTCTCTCTCTCTCTCCTCCCTGTCTCTCTCCTCCCTGTCTCTCTCCTCCCTGTCTCTTCCCTCTCTCTATTTCTTTCTTCTCTTTCTTACCTCTCTCTCTCTCATCCCTCTCTCTCTTCCTTCTCCCTTTTCCCACTCTCTTTCCCCTCTCTCTCCCTTCCTTCTCCCTCTTCCCTCTCATTTTCTCTCTTTCGTCTCTCTCACCCTTTCTTCTCCCTCTTCTTTATATCTCTTCCCTCTCTCTCTTTCTTTCCTCTCTCTCTCTCTTCCTTCTCCCTCATCCCTTTCTCTTCTCTCTCTCTCTCTCTCTC
>SEYY01005213.1:30000-55307 GCA_009176605.1 Armadillidium nasatum | reverse complement strand
ATATATATATATATATATATAATTTAATTAATTTAAGCAATCACTTGATTTAGTTAATATCATTGAAGGCCATAGATAGGAATATAAGATAACGTCAAACAAATATTTTTAAGAGACTTTGGCGGCAGCTATTATTAAAAACATTGGAACGAGTGAAATTCCGAATAAGTGAAAATAATTAATTATATTCATTTAAAACAAATTAAAAATCCGAAAATACTAAAATATTTTTGTTCAGTAATAATTTGCATACAAATCTATCTGAATAACAATGTTTACAAAAGGTATATATTTACTTTAAAAGAAGGCCTTGGCCACTGTGCCATGCATGGCCTAAGTTTGTTTACAGCACGTGACCATTCAAAATTGCGGCAATGAAAATTAAAAATAGAAATTTCTACATTCAATTTTCTCTGCAGAGAGCAGAAAATAAAAATTTCTACATTCAATTTTCTCTGCATGCAGAGAGCAGAAAATAAAAATATAATATCGTTTACTTCTTTTCTTTAAAATTTAAATACAATGAATTGGTTCTATCAGTCGCATTTTTTGTAATTTTTTATATTTAAAAAAACTTTAATAGTCCGTACTTAATTTTTTAATTAAAAAAATATAATTTAAATACCTTAATTAAAGTTAAATAACTAATTATATATACTTATTTACTATATTTTAATAATCTATTATTACTTTGGCGAATAATGTTACTAAGAAGGAAAAGTAAGTCCTTTAGCTAAAAATCATAATTTTTTTTTTTTTGCATTATATATATATATATATATATATATATATTATATATATTATATATATATATATATATATATATATATATATATATATATATATATATATATAATAATATATATATATATCACCATTCCTGCTGGAATTTCAAGATTTAAAAATCTAGACCATGGAAGACACTCATATTCTTATTCTTACATCCATCCTAATAAGAGTGTCTGTTACGTGCTACTCCTCCAAAATCTATCTACTAAGTAAAAATGAAAACCCGAGTAGCTTCTCTTCACGTTGCCGGCTTGCTAATTCCGTATCGCAACCTTAGATATATATATATATATATATATATATATATATATATATATATATATATATATATATATATATTATAATATTATATATATATATAATATGCTTCGGCCTCCTTTTCTCATCTAATTCCACCCTGCTCGATTCTCTCATACCTCCTCCTACTCCTTCTCCTCTCAGGTGTCCCATGTCTCTCTCTACCTGTAATTACTCATGATCGGGTGCATGGGATCCTAAAATCTATGAACATCAGGAATGCTAGTGGCCCGGATGGCATTCCCCCTCGTGTTCTGAGGGAGTGTGCTTCCGAGTTAGCGCCTGTCCTTGTTCAGCTCTACTCTCTATACCTTAATCCTAATACTTTTCCTCAGTGCTGGAAGCGTGAATTTGTTCACCGATCCCGAAAAAGGAGAGCCGCTCTGACCCTTCTAACAATCGACCTATAGCTCTCACTTGTGTTGAGTCTAAAATTTTTGAAACTCTTCTAAACTCTCATTTCCTAGATCATTTGGAGTCTCATTCTCTTCTCTCAGATCACCAGTATGGCTTTCGACGTTCGAGGTCAACTGGTGACATATTCTCCTATCTTACTAATCCATGGTCTTCTGCCCTTAGGGATTTCGGCGAGTCTTGCGTGGTGGCGCTAGACATATCCAAGGCTTTTGACCGGGTATGGTATGCGTCGCTGCTCTCCAAGCTCCCTTCCTTTGGGTTTCCTCCTTCCCTTTGCTTACTCTTGTCTAGTTTTCTCTCAGATCATTCCATCTCGGTGATTGTAGATGGAGCGACCTCTTCCTCTTTTTCTGTAAACTGTGGTGATCCTCAGGGTTCTGATTCATCTCCAACCTTATTCCTACTTTTCATTAACGATCTTCTCAACTGCACTTCTAACTCTGTTCACTCTTATGCTGATGACTCAGCTCTACATTCTTCTACTCATTTCAAATCTGCTCCCTCTTTTGCTTCTAGAGTTGCTTCTCGTCTTCAACTTTCCGATTCAATTCTTGCCGATCTGGATGGATTTCCGGTGGGGTCATAGCAACCTTGTGAAATCCCAGGCTAGCTCGTTGTGTTGCCTCCTTCTTTCCAGCCACCTCTGTTCTGTGGAACTCTTTATCATCATCTATTTTTCCTCCTGCATTTAATCTTCCACTCTTCAAGGCTTCCGTCTGTGCCCACCTGAGGGATGTGCGTTAGGTGTGTTAGAGTGAATTTTCTTCCTCTGTGTGTGTCCCCTCCATAAAAAGGGCTCTGCCCGTGAGTGGTGGCGTTTCTGTAATATATATATTATATATATATATATATATATATATATATATATATATATATTATATATATATATATATATATATATATATATATATATATAGTCTCTGTTTTTTTTACTTCCAGCTTCCTTCTTGCTGAAAATGCGCACTCATTCAGCCTTTGCTGAATAGGTACTCCTCTCAACCCTCTTAATGTCGTTCAATTTCCTTTAAACTCCTTTCTTTCTGAAGTTTTTCGAATCTATCCTTAACAGGAAGATTTGGAGACATCTCAATTCTTCTGATCATCAGTATGACTTTCGTAAAAGTCATACTGGCGATCTTCTTTCACCTTTCTCTGACTATAGGTTCTCCGCCCTTCGATGTTTCAGTGAATCTTTCGCTGCTGCTCTGGACATATTGAAAACCTTCGATATGTCCAGATATGCTTTGGTTTATAAACTTCCCTCTTTCGGAATCTATCCTTCTCTCTCTCTGCTCAATCTTATATGAACTCAATTGGTAAATTCTGGAATATTTTTTAACTTCCCATCTTCCTTTGACTTGCGCACCTTTAAAAGTCGAGTATTTAATTAATAAAGGGGAGGGTTCGGTTTAAAAACTTTTTTTTTATTTTTTTACCGATTTGGCTGAAATTTTCTGTGTATATATTATATAATATATATAATATATATAATATATATATATTATATATTATATATATATATATATATATATATATATTATATATATATATATATATATATATATATATATATATATATATATATATATTATATATATATATATATATATATATATATATATATATATATATATATATATATATATATATATATATATATATATATATATATATATATATATATATATATATATATATATATATATATATATATATATATATATATATATATATAATATATATATATATATATATTATATATATATATATATATATATATATATATATATATATATATATATATATATATATATATATATATATATATATATATATATATATATATATATATATATATATATATATATATATATATATATTATATATATATATATATAATATATATATATATATATATATATATATATATATATATATATATATATATATATATATATATATATATATATATATATATATATATATATATATATATATATATATATATATATATATATATATATATATATATATATATATATATATATATATATATATATATATATATATATATATATATATATATATATATATATATTATATATATATATATATATATATATATATATATATATTATATATATATATATATATATATATATATATATATATATATATATATATATATATATATATATATATATATATATATTATATATATATATATATATATATATATATATATATATATATATATATATATATATATATATATATATATATATATATATATATATATATATATCTGACGTGTCGGACAAGTTGAAAGAAAATTAGCCAAAATGGCGCATTTTAAAATTGTGAATATTTATTTTCTCTTATCACAGATTGAAAATTTGCAAGTCTCGTTAATTCTTTACAAAAAAATATATATATATTTGCTTGTTCAATTCCAATGCCTAATAATGGATAATTAAATATGATAAATATGTAAATATATTTAGTTATTAATTTATTATGTAAGTTATTTGAATTATATTTTTTTAATTAAAAAGTACAGACTATTTAATATAAGGTTACCAAACGTCTCCTATTTTTCGGGGTAGTCCCATTTTTCAAATCACTGTCCCGTTTTCTGTTCCCTCTCCCGTTTTTTAATCAATTGTCCCGTATTTTAAAACAAATGAATATAAATCTAAATTTTGATTCATATTTTAGGATTAACATTCGTAAATATGACAAATTTTAAAATTTATCAGCTGCAAACTGCATATATGCATGAATCGTTATACTACAATACTTTGTTTCATACTTATAAATAATATAAACGATCACGAAGTGGCGAAGGAAGAAGACTGAAAAGATATCATGTTTGAAACATGTAGATCCGTAGCACGGAGTCTCAGAATCTATGTACGTGATTAGGATTTAGGCGAGGGAGTGAACGTGTCAAAATAGTCTTCTATGAACCTTTTGTGTGATAGTGTGTTCATTTTGTGCTATAATATTTATATATATATATATATATATATATATATATATATATATATATATATATATATATATATATATATATATATATATATATATATATATATATATATATATATATATATATATATATATATATATATATATATATTTATAGTTAAATTTTAAGGCCTGTTGAAAATTTAAAATTAATTGAAATAATGGCCCCAAATTGGCAAGAGAAAATGCTTTTCAGTAATGTCATCGAGGAGTATCATACGAAAAAGACAATTTCGGAATCACATGTTCATAGGAACATAGGAAAATAGAGACAGTTAGAAGCCACAAGGACCTATCGAGACTGTCCCAGTCCAAACAAATAACAATAATAAAAAAAAAAAACAATTACTAGTACATGCACAAAAGACTAGGGTCTATCCCTTCCCTAGTTATCAGTTCATTCATGCAAAGATAAAAGCAAAACAAGCCAATTACACATGCAACATTCAATGAACCATCACCCACTAAAAAAAAACTGCCATTAGGCTTAGTCATAGGTTGATCTAAAATTCATATATACCCGCCAATTTGGCTTAGTCAAGTTATATTATTAATACTAAACCATCCATAAATCTATCTAGCCTCTTTTAAATTTGACAAGAGAATCACAGTCAACATCTTTGGCAAGTCATTCCAAAAATTAACAACTCTATTACTGAAAGAATATTTTCTTAGATGTTCATTGCAACATTGCTCTTTCTCCTTTATTATCAGTCATGGAGGGAGAACAGATATTATACAACATTTAAATAGTGAAAAACATAAAACTGCTTTACATGCCAACGTATCAAGTTCAGCACTCACAACGTTTTTAGAAGTAGCTCTGTTAGTGACAAAGGACTTATTTGCTAATCACATAGTGCAATATATATATATATATATATATATATATATATATATATATATATATATATTATATATATATATATATATATATATAATATATATATATATATATAAATATATAATAATAATAATATATATGTATATATATATATATATATATATATATATATATATATATATATATATATATATATATATATATATAATATATATATATATATATATATATATATTATATATTATAATAATAATAATATAATAATAATAATAATAATAATAATAATAATAATAATAAACATAGCACATATTTCAAAGGAAAAGAGACCTATATATATAAGGAAATTGAGCTCAAAATTCAGAAACTAATAAAAATTGAAATTTGCAAGTTTCTTTATATAAATAGATTAAAAGTTCATATTATATAGTATGACGTCGTGGTCATACGGTTAGCGTGTTGGTCTTGTATGCAGTAGGTCCGGCTTTGAAACGCAAGGAGGAACTGTATTGACTGCCATCGCAGGGAGGTTAAGTCTTCTTTTTGCAATAATTTTTTAATAATAATAATATATTTTTTTTCTTTTTTATACCTAGTGCCAATATCCCGCATGTTGACGGATGGTGTCGACTGTAGAAAATATTCATATTCATGCAACCGTACATGGGAAAATAGAATACTGGTTAACAGGGTTCACAGCCTTTAGAACACTATGAATGATAGTTGTCGGCAAGCTAGGCCTTTGAGAACCCAATAGAGGCTGTTAGTGCCATAACAAGTTCAAATATATAATCTATATATATTTTTGCTATTTTCTATATATACATATACACAAAATGTTTATTATTATTTATATATAATAATTTTGGGATTTGAACCAGTGACCTTTTGGACAAGATAATAATAATAATAATAATAATAATAATAATAATAATAATGTTAATAATAATAATAATAATAATAATAATAATAATAATAATAATAATAATAATAATATTTTCAAGGAAAAAAGTCTTTATTGGGTAAAACAAATCAAGGTCCATTTTAGCCTCATGTCATTTCTTGATATCTGCTACACTTTTGAAGGTATTAAAGGTTTAATAATTCTTAGGCTACCAAAATGTAAAACATTACATTAATCAATATTAAATTTCATTTGCCATGTTTTTGAACAATTGACTATTTTATTCAAATTACCTTGGAGTACTTGATAATTTTTCTAACAAGTTATGCGATTTTCAATTTTTGTATCATCTGCAAATTTCGATATATTACCTAATACATTTTTATCTAAGTCATTTACATATACAATAAAAAGTATTGGGCCCTGGACAGATTCTTGAGGTACACCATTGATAACATTCACCCATTCTGAGCATTCGCCATTAATTAAGATACGTTGACGTCGATCCAATAACCAATTTTTAATCCAATTTAAAAGCCCTAAGTTTTTGCAATAATCTTTGATGAGGGACAGTATCGAATGCTTTTTGGAAATCTAAGTAAATGACATCGTAAGACTTGTGATTATCTATATTGTTAATAACTTAATTAAAAAATTCTTGTAAATTTGTTAAGCATGATCTATTTTTTCTGAAGAATTATTGAGCAACTCTTGATCTTCAAGATGTGCAACTAATCTACTCTCTCGTATTGCTTCATAAAATTTTGCCAACGATATTTGGAAAATTTCTTTTAAAGCTTATTTATTTCATAGTTGTTTAAAACTAATTGGTCAATTGATTCTTTAATAGTTATTAGAGAAATATTAATTTCGAAATTTCTTTTAAAAAAACTGATTAATCTTTTGCAGTTTCGACGCTCAAGCTATGTAAATGTTATTATTTTCTACAGTAGGAGAAGATTTCCAAAGTTTATAAGCTCTGTTTCTATTACCTAAAGAATCCCTAATTTCATTGTTCCACCATCTTGGTTTCGAATTTGTAAAAGTTCGCTTCATTTTATATGGGACAAAAACTTCTTTTTCATTAAATATTTGTAGAAAAGTATTCCACATTATATTAACATTTCCTAATAATATTTCATCCCAATCGTAGGAAGATAAACTATCTTTAAAACCATTAAAATTCGCATTTTTTATATCCGGAATTTTCAAATGATTGTTATATATTTTGTTTTCAATATTAATAATAAATTTAACCATGTTGTGATCGCTTTTTCCAATATGTTCAATAACCTCAAATCTTTTAACCAAATTTAAGTGACTAACTATTAATAGGTCTAAAATATTATTCCCTCTCGTTGGGCAGTCGTTTATTTGAAACAGAAATTAGAAAATTATATCCTAAGAATTTTAGGAATCGCTTACCTTCCGCATTTGAATCAAGTAAATAATAGTTGATATTTGGGCAATTGAAGTCACCTAAAATTATTGTATGCCCTTCTGAAATTCTGCTTAATTCGGTATACAGAAGTATACCTATTACTGACTGTGAAGACGGTGTACGATAAATATTAATTAAATTTAAATTTATATTCAACATTTCTAATTTAATACAAAGGAAATCAATTTCATTAATTTTATCTAGTTCTATAGCTGAGTGATTCGAAATGTTTCTTTTATATAAATCGTAAGAAGAAGAAGAAGCAGAAAAGAAAGAAGAAGAAGAAGATGATGAAGAGAAGAAACAGAAAAAGAAAGAAGAAGAAGAAGCAGAAAAAGAAAGAAGAAAAAGAAGAAGAAGAAAAAGAAGAAGAAGAAGCAGAAAAAGAAAGAAGAAGAAGAAGAAGAGAAAAAAAGAAGAAAAAAAAGGAAGAAGAAAAAGCAGAAAAAGAAAGAAAGAAGAAGAAGGAAGAAAGAAGAAGAAGAAACAACAACAACAACATATCCTATTTCCAAGGGCTGAAATCAAACTCAAGTGTTTGCTTCAACTCTAATCCTACTTAAAAGCAGGAAAAAAAGGTCCTTCGAAAAGGCTTTTGAAGCCTCGAGCAATTTCTCTCTTCTTCTTATTTAGTAATTGAGAAACAGTTGAGAATGGAAGAAAATACGAAGGAAAATACAAACATCTTTATTTATGCTCAAACCAGCCATAGTGAAGTATATTAAATTATTATTATTATTATTATTATTATTATTATTATTATTATTATTATTATTATTATTATTATTATATTATTATTATTATTATTATTATTATTATTATTATTATTATTATTATTATTATTATTATTATTATTACTTATTATTATTATTATTGTTTTTGTTATTATTATTATTATTGTTATTATTTGTAATATTACTATTATTATTATTATTTCAATTATTATTATTATTATTATTATTATTATTATTATTATTATTATTTAAGAAACACGGAATGAAGCTTTATTCTGATAAATATGCAAAATTTTTGCATTTACAGATCTAAAAATGACAAGAATTTACAAATAAAATATTAATATAGATAATTAATATTTATATCTTAACAACGTAAATTACGTTCGATATTTTTAATATTGATTTTAATTATCCAGGAAGGATATTATATATTTTTTTATTGTTTTGTGGCGTTTGAAGGGTTAATTTCATTCAAGTTGATTGTTGTCCTCATAGATAAAGTGTCTTCAAAATCTTTTATAATAATAATAATAATAATAATAATAATAATAATAATAATAATAATAATAATAATAATAATAAATAACAAAAATTAATATAATAATAATAATAATAATAATAATAATAATAATAATAATAATAATAATAATAATAATAAAAAAATAATTATAATGAATAATAATAATAATAATTAATAATAATAATAATAATAATAATAATAATAATAATAATAATAATATAATATAATAATAATAATAATAATAATAATAATAATAATAATAATAATAATAATAATGATAATAATAATGATAATAATAATAATAATAATAATAATAATAATAATAATAATAATAATAATAATAATAATAGTAATAATATATAATAATGATAATAATAATAATAATAATAATAATAAATAATAAAAATAATAATAATAATAATAATAATAATAATAATAATAATAATATAGGAATTCATTATTAGCCTTTGATTTAATAAAATCTTTAAATTTAATTTCCTAAAAATTTTAAAATATTGTTTTTAGAAATTATTTTGTCTTCCGAAAATAATTCTTGCATGGAAATAATTATCAACAAAAAGTAGTTCCAAAAATTTCCTTACGATAATGATCCCCTATCGCGTTTCGTCTCTGTATTTGAGATATTTTGAGAGGAAAGTTGTTCTATATAAGAGTGAGTGCAATTTAGCTGAAATATGGGTATATAATAATTAATAATTACTCCAAATAATATTAAGCTTTATTTGGTAAAAAAAATTAAAAAAAATAAAAATTTGTATTGATGTCGGATCTACAATTCATTATGGCGAATGCCTCGTCTATCTTTATAAATAATAATAATAATAATAATAATAATAATAATAATAATAAAAATATTAATAATAATATTGAACTTTACACGATGCGCATAACTATGTAAAATGCTTGGTGATATTATATATGGTTGATTAGTCATGTGACGCGTCTTGGAAATGGTCAAAAATTTTGCTGGGTTTGAAGTGAAGTCAATATGCTCTATCCAACAATTTATTCTTGTAACCAATAATTTTCAACAGGTTTTGGTTACAAGAAGAATAAATTGTCAGATAATAATAATAATAATAATAATAATTAATAATAATAAATAATAATAATTTAATAATAATAAAATAATAATAATAATAATAATAATAATAATAATAATAATAATAAAATAATAATAATAATAATAATAATAATAATAATAATAATAATAATAATAATAACTAATAATAAAAATAATGTTAATTATGATAGATAATAAAGATAAATTTACTAGACATTAAAATTAAAATTAATGATAATGGATGTGTATCAAGTATTACTATCAACTGACATACACGTCATGCCCATAGGTGATGAGTTAGGTTATACCTTATTTATAACAACTTCTCCCCTAATATATAAAAAATTCTTTCATACTGAGGATAATTCTTTTATAAAGAAGGTAAGCCGGATCAGATAAAGATAAAAATTGATTCCAAACATTCTCCTTTGTCTAAAAATTTAAGTTTGATTTACAAAATTCGTACTAAGCTCTGTAAAAATAAAAGCATCGATAGAGAAAATCTCAGATATTATAAAATGCAATTTTAATTAATAAACTTCAAACCCAGATGATTTTGATTATGAAAAAAAATCGCAAAATCTTAAGAAAATACCTCAAACCCACAGTTAATCATAAATCACAGTCATATTATACCATAAATAAAAATAACTCGATGATTGTCATCACGTTGTGTTCCAATTTCATTGCACAGCACGATTGTACGTTGACGTAAATTGGTTAATGAATTAATTGGAATACCACACAGAGCGTATAAACATTTATTAAACCCAAATAAGATATATGAACACTTCAGTATAAAACAAGGCATAACAACTCTTCAAAATATATTAAAACTTGTTTTAAAGTGAGCTATCTATAGATGAAGTTCAAAAGTTGAAAATGAAGAGGCTTTTTAATTTTAAAAAAACAAAACAAAAAAAAAACAATCCAAACATTAACATAAGATCTAATGTCATATCTCTTATAATACATAGCAATGATGGTGCATGTCGTAATTAGAAAGAGATTTAGCCATACAGTTGATGGATCTAATGATATATATATATATATATATATATATATATATATATATATATATATATATATATATATATATATATATATATATATATATATATATATATATATATATATATATATATATAATGAACAGGGTGTGCTGGATATAATGGTTTCGATCTCTGACTTGATTATATTCATTATTTGGAACAAATGTATTGATGATAATGATGGTAAAAGTACCTATTAGGTATTAATTTAATTGTCAAATCTAAATTGGTTAATTAAGGCCAAAAGTTGTGCGTCAGTTGTGTCGCATGTCTCGTCGTTTGAAAATATGCCTGATGGCAAAGGTTTGGAGTATGGGTGTAAAACTTTAAGTTTAAAAATACGGGATGATTGAAAAAATCAGAGTTCCTTGCAGAAAGTCATTGTCTGTGTTTATATGCGTGTGTATTTGTGCGTGCATGATAGTTTAGGAGTGTGTAGTATGCTGAATACATTAAAACGGTATTTCTCAATTTGATGGTCGCTACCCCAAGACTGGGGGTGTGATTACATATTCATAGGGTCTCAGTGGGTCACAAAAAAATGAAAGATTTAATGTCCGAAAAAGATTTTCATAATCTTTGATTACATTAAAAGATTAAACAATACGAAATGCGAACTTTTCAAATTTGTCAAATAAATATTTAAAAATCTGAACTAAAATTATTTTCTTTTCATAAAATAATTAGTCGTTAATATTTTAAATTTATTAATGAACCATGTGGTAAATATCTCAGTCTACACTTTTTGAATTTGACACCTACTAGTCATAGCATTTATTAATCAGGCATACGATAAATATTTTAATTAGCATTTTTGTATTTGACTTTTGTCAGACAGACAAAAGAGGTAATTATGGAGTCGTGAGGTTATTAACTTTAGGGTTTGGGTTTTTTGTGGAGTCACGAAGCTTAAAAGGTTAAGAAACGTTGCATTAGGATGTACCGGTGTTTAATTAGCTTCATAAAATAGGTGGATGTCGGTTATGCACAACTAAACACGATGATATATTAATTAAAAATAAAGAAAGAACACAAAAGGTTTTACTTATGAAAAATCAATCAAAAAAACGTTTATTCAGTTAAAATTGGAAACAAAATTACGAAAATGGACAAAGTAAGATTACATATATATATTATTAGTATTTTATGACTGAAAAGGGCTGATGGGATGACGAGTTTGTCATCTGAACTCGTGATTTGTTTCATGCATTCATCTATTCACATCCAAAGTATGTATAAAATTATCAAAAATGGGAATATCAGATCAAATCAATTGGTTTTTTTATTCTCACAGTTTGGTTATTACGATTATATGTTAACCAGAAGTTTATTTACTGTTCCATTTGTGACTTTTAAAAGATAACTGTTTATTAATGGTGTAGATAGTTTAAAGTTTCAGTATAGATAGTTTAAAGTTTCAGTATAGATAAGCTTTTGAAAAGCAAGATTGTATGCTCACAGTAATTACTGGATCCTGATAATATACGAATTATCTTTTTCTGCATATCCTGCAAATATTGTCCTAACAAATCGTTAGGACAAGTGACGGAAATGTCACAGTAAACTTTTCAGTAGAGAAAAGGCATGTTAAGCCTAAGAAAGTCTCTTCACCGATTTATTTTCTAATAAGAAAATAACTGAAAAAAATTTATTGACATTTTTGCCACTTGTCCCAACGATTCGTTAGGACAATTTTTGCAGTGTAATAATCAAAAGATGTAACAATCACTCACTGACACAACCTTATATTTACAGACAGTAGATTAAGTTGGGATAGACAAGAATGTAGTGAGAGTTTTTCACGATTTATTTTATAACAAGAGTCTCTAAATTTTAGAAATGCTTTATTTGGATAAGATAACTTGCCAACAAGACTATTCATGTGTGTGGTTTTTTTTCCGATTAGTGATTACGTCTTTTGCCATTTTATAAAAAAAAAAAATAAAGTCTAGGGTATTCAGTATCTAGAGATGTCAGTATCTTCAACAGATATAAAGATTGTATTGTCCTTTACACAACGTGAACGTAAGGAATTATGACAATTTGTCAAGTATATTAAAAAAATAGCTGCCCCGAAAGAGATCTCTGGAGCGCTCTTTAAGAAACTGAACGAGACCAAATATGGTATGTCTGCCAATCGAAGAAATTGTGTTCGATCAGATAAGCATGACTGAAACCATCGAAGTGAGCCATTAGTGAATTTAAATCTGAATTTTCTTAGGAGAAAGTAGTATGGAACTACATCGAATTATTTCGAGAAATCTAAAAGTAATATTAAGCATGTCTATTTTAATAATAATAATAATCTTTAATCTTTAATCTTTATTTATTTTTTTAGTTACAAATTTACATATGCAAATATCGTGTACTTTACATGTTTTAATACTAAGCTGAAATGGGCTTCTGGGAAGACAAATTCGTCCATTTGCGCAAGAATAATAATAATAATAATAATAATAATAATAATAATAATATAGTATAATAATATAGTATTGATACTATCGATACATTTTACAACTGATAATATTGATAAAGAAGCCCACTTGTGTATTAGTGTGAGAAACTTTAGAACCTTACATTTACTGATGGTCGGTGGAGTTCAAGACAGGACTGCGTGCTAAGCCACTGCAGGACTGAAGATATTGACGCACAATATGCTCGATGCGTGGCCTTGCATTATCGTGCATTAACACGAAGTTCTCGCCGACGAAACCGGAGTAACACACGGCATAGTTCAACAGAATTTCCTCGGTATATCGGAAATCGGTCAAGCCCTTCTGTGAAGTTCACCATTCGATCGAATAAAGAAAAAAGGGTCGGTTAATTTTTTAATACAAAATATATATACAATATAAAGGGTATAACTTTTCTGAAAATTTTCATTTTTAATGACTCCTATATATAGACTCCACAAAGTTAGGGAGAAAATCGGAAACCTGGCCAAAATAAAGGCCGACATGTCCCGAGACATGGCGTTTGAATGTGGATAAGTCTTAGGAAGTTGAGAAAATAGATGAAGGAAGTGTGTTCCAGACTCTTAAAGTAGAGAACATGTAAAATTGAGCATAGCGGTTAAGTCTGGGGTCAGAGAGTTGGACAGAGAAAGGATAATACTGTGTAGAACGACATGTCGCACAAGCCCTTCTCAATGGAGGAAGTATGCGAAGTTTCTGCTGTAAAAGCGATAGTACAGAGAGACTGACGCAACAATTCGACGAGTAGAAAGAGACTGCAGAAAATTAGTGAGAGCAGGAAAGTGGATAAGACGAAAAGCCTTATATACTCCACTTTTTCAAGAAGAGCTGTATGAATGGAACCACCCCAGATGTGCGAGGCGTACTCCATACAAGGGCGAATAACATTTCTATAAAGAGCAAGTAACTGTGGTGGATAGAAGAAATTCTAAAGGCACCTCAAAACACCCAACGTCTTAGAAACATGTTAGAAAGAGAAGCATTGGGATCTTCATAAGAAACATCCCAAGAAAAAGAAACACCAAGAATATTAAGGAGACATGCAGGTTTGAGTTATGTGTTTTCGAAGAAAATATCATAGTTGTGTGGAAGGTTGTGTCGAGTGGAGATATGGAAGAATTAATTTTAGTGGCATTGAAAACGATCATGTTTTCTCTACCCCAATTTGATATGAGAGATAGATCAGAGGTCAGTTGCTCCAAAGCTGCTGTTGGGAGGGACGTCTTTCATATTGAAAAATGTAATGAAGGGTGGAGTCATCGACATAAATGTGGATAGGAAATGAAGTAACAGGTAGAAGGTCATTAATAAAAAGCAGTAGAAGAGTTGGAGATTGGACAGATCCTTGAAGAACACCAATATTAGTAGATTTAAAGGATAAAGGGTGGCCGTCTGCAACAGCTGCTATAGAAAGACCAGGAAGTAAATCAGAGAGTAGGCCACAGAGAGAAGAATTGATTTGAAAGAGGAAGTTTAGAAATCAAAGCTTTGTTCCAGACTCTACCGAAAGCTTTCAATGTGTCCAGCTCGACAGCAGAAGATTCCATGAAATGCTGAAGAGCGGAGAGCAAAAGAGTCAGAGAGAATGGAAAGAATATCACGAGTAGAGCGTTTCTTACGAAAGCCATACAGAGATAAGATTAGAAAAATTGAGATGTTTCCAGATCTTCCTGTTAAGAATAGATTTGAAAACTTAACAAAGAAAGGAGGTTAAAGAAATTGGATGGTAGTTAGAGGGTTGAGAGGAATCCCCCTTTTCTGCACAGGCTGAATGAGCGCACGTTTCCAGGAAGAAGGGAAGGTTGAAGTAGAAAGACATAGACGAAAAAGTTTACTGTACGCCTTGTTAATGTTAAGCTCAAAGAGAGTAGAAATGACGGCTTTAGAGGAAATTCCAATTTTAGGCATAAATGAGTTTTAAGATGTTGAAGGGATAAGAACAGTTCCGGAATCGTCTAAGGTTGAATTAGAGTCAAAATATTTAGCGAAGTGTTCAGATGTAGAGGAAGGCAAAACGGCATTTGTACCGTTAGAAGATATTAAATGAGGAAAAATCAAAGTTAGAACTGACATTTTTTGCAAAAGGCCAGAAAAGGTTTGAAGAAGTACCAGAAGATTATTGCATTTTAAACGAAGAAAGGGGTTTTTGATGTTGCGTAGAAGAGATTTTGCACGATTCCGGGATGAAATATAAGTTGCATGAGTTTCTGGAGTTTGAAGACGATGGTAACCCCTTAAGGCAGCATCCCTGCGGCGGATAGCTCTAGAACAAGGAGAGCTACAGTAAACAGTAATCATTCCACGGGAAATCAGAAAAGTCCTATCACAAGTCAGATCAGTTAGTGGCACCGAAATGTCAGAAACGTCTCCTCCCTGAAGGTGGGGGCCGTTCTTGCGGAAGATTTGAAGAGATAGGACAAGATACAGAGATAAGAATGTGATCGGATGAACCCAGAGGAGGAAAAAGTATAACAGTGTAAGGAGAAGAATAAGAAGTTATGAAATGATCAAGTTTGTCGGGTTCATAACCAAGGCTGTCAGGGATGAGAGTAAGGAGATGCACCAACTGTTCAAGGTTATTTTGAATAGAAAATTCTTAGGCGAGTTCACTAGCTGGATCATGAGAATTAGATGAAAGACATTGGCGGTAGTGAACATTGAACTCACCTAAAGTGATGATTTCGGAGAAAGGAGAAGAAGAAAGAATGTGTTCTATTTTGTAGTTAAGATAGTTGAAGAATTTTTTATAGTCTGCAGAGTTAGGAGATAAGTGGACAACAAATTTATTTAGTTGCAGAGTTGCAAGAAAGTTTACGCCATAAATTAGAGAATTCAGAAGACTCCAAATTAGAGACACTAGAACAGACAACATTGTTGCGCAGATATGAGCAACATTCGCTCTTGACTGAAAATTGAGGATAGGGATAGTAAAGGAGAGGGTCTAATTTCAAAAAAGATGTTTTTTCGTGTTTGACGGATTGCCCTGAAATTTGCACTTTATACATATTTTCCGCTAAAAAAAAAAAAAAAAAAAAAAAAAAAAAACTCGATTTCTGACGTTCTTCTGAGTCTATAATAGTTTTGAACTTCAAAAAAAAATGAATAGGTGTGCCAAACCACTGGTCAAAATGACCTGAAAATTTAACTGTATATTCTCAGTCCCAATTGAAAGAAACGCTGAATACAATATTTGATATCTGCTTTAGAAAAAGTTATACGCCCTTGAATTAAAAAAAATGCAAAAATTTACCCTTGCGGACAAAAAATTAAAAAACAAAACTACACCAAAGGATTTTTTTTATTTTGGGCAGGTGTTTAGAGGAGGTACAGAGCTACAACTTTCTCTCAATACATCATTCAGTGTTATTTGTTCTTTTCGAGATATAGCATCTCAAATTTGGAACATTTTGAAATTTCTTTGATAATTGGCTAAATTTGAGAGGCTTTATCTCTAAAAGAACAAATAGCATTTAAGTATTGAAAGAAATTTGTAGCTTTATACCTCCTCTATACATCCTGAGAAATTAAGAAAAATTGTAGTTGTGGTTTTTTAAAAATACTTTTGTCCAGAAGGGTGAAGTTTCAAAAATCTAAAAAAAAATTATTCGACAGTTGGTCATAAAAGAGCATATAACTTTTTGCCTATAAAGCAGATAACAATATTCTGTTAAAAACCTTTGTAGCTAATACATTTGTGAAAATATAATGAAAATTTCAGGTCATTCCGATCAGTGGTTTGACTCCACCATTCATTTGAAATATGGTAAAATTTTCAAAAATAAAACTTTTAAACCGTTATAGATACAGACAAACGTCAGAGATCGATTTTTTCAGCTGAAAAAATGAACATACATTGCAAATTTCAGGGTAATCTGTCGAAAATTAAAAATTTTTTTCAGCCTTGGACCCTACCCTTTTCATCGAAAGGAAACAGAGTAGGGTTTGCTGTCATAGCACTCAAACGCCTGAGTTTCAATTAAGAACAAAGAGAGGTGGTGTTAAACATAGTGACAATTAGACAAGAGACCACGAATGTTGCTGAAATTAATGGAAAGAGAAGACTGTGCACCAGGGAAGTCGGCACAGAGGTCTTGGTCTCACAAACCCCATCACAAGAGGCCACCAACTCCCAAGTGGTGATGAGGGAAAGGGTGGATGAGGGACATTCGTTGGATGCCGCCAATCCAAGCATCTCCGAAACAGCTTTACTTCTCGCCATTTTTATTTTATTTTATTTTATTTATTTTTTTTTTGCACGAACATATGAAAAGAGTGGGAGGGGAAAGTTGGAGCGTAGAAAATATGACATCCGATCCATATATATATATATATATATATATATATATATATATATATATATATATATATATATATATATATATATATATATATATATATATATATATATATATATATATATATATATATATATATATATATATATATATATATATATATATATATATATATATATATATATGCGAATTGTAGATCAAGAGTGAGGGTGAAGAAAGAACTATCGGATTGGTTTAGCATAGGAGTGAGATTTTTTTTTTTTTTTTTACAGAACGCCACCGCTCACGGGCAGAGCCCTTTTCAAGGAGGGGGCACACACACATGCACAAAGCTCATTCATACACACACACACATCTAACGCACAGCCCTCAGGTGGGCGCAGACGGAAGCCTTGAAGAGTGGAAGGTTAAATACAGAAGGAAAAATAGATGAAGGTAGAGAGTTCCACAGAATAGAGGTGGCTGGAAAGAAGGAGGCACCACAACGGGCTAGCCTGGGATTTCCTACGTCCACACAAAATTGATGCGAAAGCAGGGCACCCCTTGTGCAACGAGGACGACGCAATGGTGGAGGAATGCGAGAGGCCAATTCCCTCAAGCACCTGCCATTGTAGTACCTGTAGAAAAGAGATAGCGCGCCAACGTCACGTCGCAGAGACAGAGGGTCAAGAGAGTTTGAAAGTAGGGGACAGTTAATTAATCTTTTAGCTTTTGACTCGACCCTATCCAGAAGAGAGGAGGAGCCGGAGCCCCCCCAAATGTGAGAACAGTACTCCATACAAGGGCAAATAAGACCCTTATATATTTGGAGTAACTGTTCAGAAGAGAAAAATTCTCGCAATCTGAACAGAACCCCCAGCTTTTTAGAGGCCGCTTTAGCAACCATTGTGATATGTGGTTTCCAAGATAGTTTGTTGTTTATGTTTTAGACCAAGAATGTTAATGTTATTTACAGGTGAGACGGGAGAGCCATCGAAAAGGATAGGAAAGTTAGGAGGTGTTTTTGAGAGGGAGATGTGAAGAAGTTGAGTTTTTAAAGAGTTGAATTTCACAAGGTTGCTATGACCCCACCGGGAAATCCCATCCAGATCGGCAAGAATAGAATTGGAAAGTTGAAGACGAAAAGAAGCAACTCTAGAAGCAAAAGAGGGAGCAGATTTGAAATGAGTAGAAGAATGCAGAGTTGAATCATCAGCATAAGAGTGAACAGAGTTAGAAGTGCAGTGGAGAAGATCGTTAATGAAAAGTAAGAATAAGGTTGGAGATAAAACAGAACCCTGAGGAACACCACAGTTGACAGAAAAGGAAGGAAGAGGTCGCTTCCATCTACAACTGCCGAAATGGAACGATCTGAGAGAAAACTAGACAATAGTAAGCAAAGAGAAGGAGGAAACCCAAAGGAGGGGAGCTTGGAGAGCAGTGACGCATGCCACACCCGGTCAAAAGCCTTGGATATGTCAAGCGCCACCACACAAGACTCCCCGAAGTCCCTAAGGGCAGAAGACCATAGATCAGTAAGATAGGAAAGTATGTCACCAGTTGACCTCTATCGTCGAAAGCCATACTGGTGATCAGAAAGAAGAGAATGAGACTCCAAATGATCCAGGAAATGAGAGTTGAGGAGAGTTTCAAAAATTTTAGATAGAACACAGGTGAGAGCTATAGGTCGATAGTTGGAAGGGTCAGAGCGACTACCTTTTTTCGGGATCGGTTGAACAAACGCACGCTTCCAGCATTGAGGAAAAGTATTAGTATTAAGGCATAGAGAGTAGAGCTGAACGAGGACAGGCGCCAACTCGGAAGCACACTCCCTCAGAACACGAGGGGGAATGCCATCCGGGCCACTGGCCTTCCTGACGTTCATAGATTTCAGGATCCCATGCACCTGATCATGAGTAATTACAGGTAGAGACATGGGACACCTGAGAGGAGAAGGAGTAGGAGGAGGGATATGCCAGAATCGAGCAGGGTGGAATTAGATGAAAAAAGGAGGCCGAAGAGATTAGCCTTTTCAGAAGGAGTATTAGCAACAGAACCATCAGAGCGAATAAGAGGAGGAAAGGCAGATTTACAGAAGTTGTTAGAGATATTTTTGACAAGAGGCCAGAAATTTTTATCAGTAGGAGAGCCATAGAGGTCAGCGCACTTCCTTTTTATGAAAGTACGCTTAGTCCGTCGAAGAACATCCCTGCAACGATTCCGAGCTGAATGAAAATTAGCAAGAGTGATAGGAGAAGGAGAGTTTTTCCATTCACGATAAGCACTGTCTCTCTCGCGAAGGGCAAGAGAACAGCCGTCATCGAACCATGGATTTTGAGGAGAAAAAGATTTAGTTGAAGATGGAATGAATCTGCCCATCCCGTCAAGGATTACGGCCCCTACCTTTTCAGCAGAGACAAAAGCGTCCCCCGAGACAAAGCAAGATTCACTCCAATGATAGTTAGCAAAGAAGCGGCGCATTGCCCGCCAATTAGCCCTATTAAAGTGCCAGAAAGTACGTTTAGGGCATGGTGGAGCTGTTGGAGAGAAAGCATTATAACTAAGAGCTATAAGATTATGGTCAGAGTTACCAATAGGAGGGAAAATGGTGTATTTATAACTAGAAGGAGTAGTGGTGAAGCATAAATTGAGACAGGATTGAGACAGGGGGGTGTAATATCTCCATGTTATTTAATCTATTGATGAATGGTTTACTTAGAAAAATGGAGAGAGAAGGGAAGAGTATTACGTTGAGAAATATGGAGGGTGAATGTGAAGTGAGTGTTTTACTTTTTGCAGATGATGCGGCATGTGTTGGTGGCAGAATCTGGAGAAAAGATGAGAATACTTGTGAGAGAGTTTGAAGGGAAATGTGTAAACCACGAGATTGAAATTCAATCCAGCGAAGAATAAAGTTATGAGGATTGGAGGTGGGGATGAGGAAATGTGGAGGGAGGAATTGGTTTGTAGAAGTGTGAGAATGGAAACTTGAGGAGGTGAATGAATTCAAATATCTAGTAATGTTGGGTGGAAGGTAAGGGTGGGACGGAAAAAGGAAATAAAGAACAGAGTGGTAGAAGGAATGAAAGTATTGGGGGGCCTAAGAAAAGTATGGAAGAAAGGAAAAATTTCGAAAGAAATAAAGATAAAAATGTTTGAATGTATGTGTTCACCTTCTGTATTGTATGGGTGTGAAACATAGATGATAAGTGCTCGGTCGAGAAAAAGTTTCAATGTCTTTGAGATGAAAGATTTGAGAGCGATATATAAATTGAGAAGGATTGATAGGATTAGAAATGAAAGAATAAGGGAGATGTGTAAATGGAAGAAATGTGTAATTGATAGAGAGGAGGAGGATGTGCTAAAATGGTTTGGACATATGTGTAGAATGAATGAGGACAGAATGGTGGGGAAGGTACTTAGATCCGATGTGGAAAGTATTAGGGGGAAGGGAAGGACGAAGTGCAGATGGATGGATGGAGTGAGAGAGATTTTGATGGAAGTAATTTGAGTTTAGAAGAGGGTAGAAGATTTGTAGAGACAGAGAGAGATTAAGGGCGGTGGTGAAAGGGGTTGGTTGTAAGGGAATTGTGGCGGGTACCACCCCACGAAAGTGGGAAAGGTGATGATAAATAATAAATATATATATATATATATATATATATATATATATATATATATATATATATATATATATATATATATATATATATATATATATATATATATATATATATAATATATATATATATATTATACGCATTCCTGCAAATTACATCCGCATTCCGCATCCTCAATCAAAATTAACATCCGCATTTTCGGAAATTCAACATCCGCATCTGCATTCGCACTTTCGAAAATTCAACATCCGCATCTGCATCCGCACTTCTCCAAAATTCGACATCCGCATCCGCAATTAGGAAATATGACATCCGATCCATCACTAATTCAGTCTATTCTTTCCTTTCTTCTGACGAAAGAACTTCAACATTTCGTCAAAAGACTTCAGATCTTTAGACCACTTTCCAATCCTTTCTCTGGCTCTCCCTTTTTCTTCTTTCCCAGATGTTTTTTAACACGTCCGAATTCGACAGCAGTCGTATATATATATATATATATATATATATATATATATATATATATATATATATATATATATATATATATATATATATATATATATATATATATATATATATATATATATATATATATATATATATATATATATATATATCCATAGGAGGGTGCTTGGAACCCCTACTGGGGCTACTATGACATTCTACTGGGTGTTCCTGGGTTGCAGGAGCAACCAACCAAAGTCAAGCAACACCAACATGGGCACAACAACTGTTGCGACTAAATTAGCAATATAAGACAGAGAAAATTTTTCCGCACGCCAGGAGCACTCAGCAGAATGCCATAGTAGCCCCAGTAGGGGTTCCAAGCACCCTCCTATGGATTTAGATAAGTACCGAGTTGCTACAGTGATTCGAAGCAGAAGAGCTTGAAAACCGTTCTACTATGCCTTATATTTTGGGAAGGCGGCGTAGCTCGGTGGTAGAACCTTCTGTACATTGTCTATCGGCGACGCTGTTGTCAATGGGTTCGAATCCTGACGTGCGGAAAAATTTTCTGTCTTATATATATATATACAGTGGAACTCCAATATTCGTCATTAATCCGTTCCTGAGGGGATGACGAATATCGAAAAAGACGAATATCGAATAATTTTTTCCCATAGGAATTAACTAAAAATGGATTAATTCGTTCCCAGCCTCGAGTTTTGCCTATCTATTCTTTAACAAAAAAAAAATGTTCAATCTAGAATCGATCTCTGAAATCATTTCAAACACTGTACAATTTAACTACAGTACATATTAAACAGCGTACTGCCATAAATAATACGTAATACGCACTGTGTAGGCCTACATAAACGCTAAACACAAATAAAATTTTAAAAGAAATTTACCTTTGGGATGAGAAAAACAATGATTGTTATTAAGAGTTTTTATTTTTAAGGTTATAGGCTTTCGTAGGTAGGACGAATATTGATTTTTCGACGAATATCGGAAAAAAAATTACAGGGCGAATATCGGAAAAGACGAATACTGGAGGGGACGAATATTGGAGTTCCACTGTATATATATATATATATATATATATATATATATATATATATATATATATATATATATATATATATATATATATATATATATATATATATATATATATATATATATATATATATATATATATATATATATATATATATATATATATATATATATATATATATATATATATATATATATATATATATATATATATATATATATATATCGACGAGCACATGTTACAAGTCTTATCACTGAGTTTAGTTAGTGTTAAGGTTGACAGAAACACCTGCATTTCTTTGAACCCTTGTGTTTCTTTTATTTCAAGCTTAATGGAAAGTTTTATTTGTGTACTTACGAAGTTGTTGTAACTATGTGGGAAGATTATGTAGAGTAGACAGATAAAGGAACTGAGTTTTTGAGTCAATGAAACCAACCATATTTTCCTTGCCCAGTTTGAGATGCGAGAAGCATCAGACGTTAGCTGATCCAAGGTCACCCTCCCAGCATTAACTATTTGCTTCTGAATGGGTAGTCTTTCAGAGTTGCAAGGAGTTATGATGGTTGGAATAATCGGCACAGTTGATGAGGTAATAGAGAGAAGGTCATTAATTAAAAGTAGAAAAAGGGTTGGTAATAGAACAGAACGCTTAGAAATATCACTATCAGTAGATTTAAAGAAAAATGGTAGCCGTTTTCAACAGCTGCTATAGAATCACTGAAAAGGAAATATAACCAGAAAAGAAATATAAAAAAAAAAAAAAAATAAGAAAGCTTAGAAATCAAAGCCTTGTGCCAGACTCTATCGAAAGCTTTCGATACGTCCAGCGAAATAGCAAAAATTTCGCCTAATGTCGATAAACAGGGAATCAAGATTCAGAAAGAAGGAAAAAAACATCACCAGTAGAGCCTTTCTTATGAAAACTATACTTGTGATCCGAGAGAGGATTTGAAGATTTAAGATGTTTCTAAATTTTCTCGTTAAGGATACATTCGAAAATCTGGAAAGAAAAAAGGTAAAATCGATAGGACGATAGTTGGATTGTTAAATGGGTTCCCCCCTCATAGGCTGAATAAGCACACGATTGAAGCTGAAAGGAAATATGAAGGTTGATAGGCAGAGCTACAGGTAAAGTTACAAGTTACGACCTTGGAATGAACTAGAAGATAGAAAGAGAAAGACAAAATTAGAGTTGACATTTTTTTGCTAACTGACAGAAAGAGCGTGAGGAAAATGAACAAATCAGAACCTTACATTTTCTACTGTAAAGAGAGTTTTTCGAGCCACGGAAAAATAGATTTTTCATGTCTCCTGGATAAAATAAGAGTTATAACTTTCTGGAGTTTAAAGACTACAGTAAATCCTAAAGACGAGGTACCTGTAACGAACAATACGAGAACAAGCAGAGCTAAACCAAAGTTTATTTAGAAGAAATGTTGAATGAACACTGTGCTTGAGAAAATGAACTCAGTTATGCGTTTTGCACACTTTGAGAGTCCCTCACAATGAACTTATAATCATTCCTATGTGAAAATAGCAGTACGAAAGCAAAGCTGAGATCTAGGTTTATCTTGGAGAAGGATCAGGGATAACGTCAGAGAGTTACACCATCTGCTCGAGTTTATTCTGGCTAAGTAAATAGAAGGCGAGCTCACCAGCTGTATCTTGAGAATTAGAGGAGAGCCCCTGGCGGTCGTGAATATTGAAATTACAGAGAATAATTTGCTCTATTTATTGTTTTCCTTGTTTCCCTGTTTTTTTTACTTGTATATTTTCAGGCGCGTTGCGTTGTAAGATTTCGTCATTTAATTGAAATAAAGAGAGTTCCTTTTCCCAAACTGGTGGGTTTTAATTTTTCCCTCCAACCTTTCGTCAGAGATTATATATATATATATATATATATATATATATATATATATATATATATATATATATATATATATATATATATATATATATATATATATATATATATATATATATATATATATATATATATATATATTATATATATATATATATAAAATAATCATTTTCCCCAGGAAGGACTTTCGTCCTGCCAGTGGGATCTTTCGAGGAAGATCTTTGGGTTTCAAGGGCCCACGGGGGATACCGCTGGCTGGGTCAGGCCTATCGCGGATGCCGGAGATTATTCCCATCAGTGGCAAGAGCACTCCACTGATGTACTCGTTTAACGACTGAGTCATTCGGAGCTAAGCGCAAGGAGAAACCGCTCGCATTTCCCGCTCCGGCCAGGACTCGAACCCTGAACCTCTCGATTGCTATGACGAGTGCTCTATCGACTATAGCTACGGAGCCGATATAT
>SEYY01005213.1:10000-20000 GCA_009176605.1 Armadillidium nasatum | reverse complement strand
TGATAACTACACACATTGTTTGGATTTGGGTTCATGATTACGGCAAATATTAAGTTTTCTTTAGAGTTTTTACATTAATTACCTGATAACACCACTACAGCCTTTTGAACAGTGTTTTCTAATTCATCTCCTTCGAAGCGTACAATCACACTCATATAAGGTGTAAACACATAACCAAGTACCCACATACAAACATAAGAATTAGTAAAACTTTTCACTTTATAAAAGCAAAAAAATATTTAACTAAAACAATAAATATTTAATAAGAATAGAGTTATACTAAAAAATAATAATATAATATATATAAATATATAATATATATATATATATATATATATATATATATTATATATATATATATATATATATATTATATATATTGGTTATTGGTTCGAGTCCAATAGCAGACATTATTTTCTATATTGAAATAGTCTGTGAGAGGTTATAGCAGACTTTAAAATCTTGTATATAACTGAGAGTGATGGATTCGACCTTTGACCTCCTTGCCCTTTGCTCGAGATGCAGTCAGGGGAGTCCTTTGGAGTTGACGTCATGATTGTAGATCATTAGCAAGTTCCAATGCAATTTTCTTTTGTATTGCCGTAGCATAGTGGTCAGCGCGCTAGACTTACCATCTTACAGCTTGTTGGTTTTAGTCCAATAGCAAACATATTATATTATATATATATATATATATATATATATATATATATATATATATATATATATATATATATATATATATATATATATATATATATATATATATATATATATATATATATATATATATATAATGTCAGTTTAATATTATTTATGACAATTTCAGAATTTATTCTTACATAAAGTATGATTTATATTGTATTAAGGCTATATAAATATTTACACCTTTTTACATTTAAATTTGAACACAGAAAACCACTGTACCATAATGTAAATTTCATCCGATTCTGCTGAAAATTTCAGTATAGATAAATTTTTTTCCCAACGAAAAAACTCCATTCCTAACGTTTTTACGAGGGATTAAAAGTTTAGAAGTTATTTCAGAAATTTAAGATATGTTTAAATCTACGGTGAGGCCACATGAAAAAATTTTTTTGGTCTGAAATTTGGAGGGTGTATCCTAAATCTATTGGCTGCAAAAGCTTCTAAAAGACTTTTGCTCCTAGATTTATACAAAAAATGTAGTTAGCCCAAAACTTACCTACTTTCTAAAGTAAAAAAAATCTATAAAAAAAAAAACAACTTTTTGTAAAAAAAAAAATATTTGAAAAAAACTACAAATACTACATTATTTATATTTGGTGGGTGTATAGTGAAGTGATGGAGCTAGAAATTCCTCTATATATGTTACTCGATTCAAATCGTTTGTTCCGAGATATATATAGACCCTCGAAAAAGGTCCATTTTTTGACCAGTTTATAAAAGTTTCAAAAGTTTGAGAGGCTATTTCTTTCTTCAAATAAATAGTATTTAATAATGATCTAAATAAATGTAGTAGATCTATCCCTCTAAAAAATATCCAAAAATAAAAAATGTAGTAGGATTATTTTTTTTTTAAATAATTTTTTTTTCTTCGAAAGGGTATGTTAAAAAAAAAAATCGAGTGTTTACAACTTTTTTTCTAGACGTGATATCAAAAATCGTATCTTAAAAAGCGAGAAATTGAGGATAAGATTGTTCAGTTAAATTTTCAGCTCATGTAAACCAATGGTTTGACCACGCTATTCATTTTTTTTTTTCAACATTTCACCAAAAATTTCTTCAAAACGGTTAATCTCTCGTAAAAACGTTAGAAATGGACTTTTTTTCGTCGGGAAAAAAAGCCATCTATACTGAAATTTTCAGCTCAATAGGTCAAAAATAAAAAAGTTTTTAAAAAATTGTTAAAAGAGATGTAGGATGAATTCTTAGATTCTGTCTCAGACAACTGAAAAAAATTAAGGTGGAGCTGTAGGGGAGATATTAAACAGATTCAAAGTTAGCTCGCAAAATACTGACATTCTTAAAGTATATACTTATATATATATATATATATATATATATATATATATATATATATATATATATATATATATATATATATATATAATATATATATATATATATATATTATATATATATACTTTTTTATTTCACCTTTAGTGTGCAAAGGCCACAGGACTACTAAAATTTCATCCAGTTAGGAAAAAAAAAACGAGAATTTGACAAAGTTAAAGGTCGACATGTCTCGATACACGACGTTTGAAGGGGTGGATGTCATATGAAGTTAAGAAAATAGATAAAGGGAGTGTGCATGTAAGATTGAGCATAGCTATTATCTCTGGGGTCAGAGAATTGCACAGAGAGAGGATGATGAAATTGTGCAGAAAGGCTTGTCGCACGAGCCCTCCTCAGTGGAAGAGGTATGTGACGGGAAAATTCAGAAAAGCAATGTTCGTTGTAATATAAAAAGTATAGATAGAGTGACGCAGTAATTCTAGGGGCAGAAAGACTCTAGAGAGAATTAGTGAGAGCGAGAGAGTTAGTGAGATGAAAAGCCCTAGATTTAACCTTTTCAAGGAGAGCTGTATGAGGGGAAATACCCAAGATGTGTGAGACGTACTCCATACAGGGCGAACATCATCTCTATAAAAGCAAACAACTGTTGTGGCGTGAAAAAATTTCAAAGGCGCCTCAGAACACCCAACCTCTTAGAAGCTTATTTAGAAAGAGAACTAAATGAAAGCCATTGGTGGTGGTGAACAGTGAAATCACTTAGTATGATTATTTCGGAGAAAGGAGAAGAAGAGAGAATGTGCTCTATTTTAGAGTTTAAATAGTCGAAGAATTTTTATCGTCAGTAGAATTAGGAGATAAATAGACAGAACTAATAAATTTAGTTGTAGAATTGCAAGAGAGTTTAAGCCATAAAGTAGATAATTCAGTAGACTCCAAATTACATCGTTGCGCATACATGCGCAACATCCGCCTTTGACTGAAAATTGAGGATAGAGACAGTTTTAGGTAACAGAACAAGGTTTGCTGTCAATACACTCAAGCACCTGAGTTTCGGTTAAGAACAAGAGATGAGGTTTAGAAGAAGAGAGATGGTGTTCGACAAAGAGGAAGTTGGAAAAAAGACCGCGAATGTAGTAGATATTAGAAGACAGTGCACCGGGGCAAGCCGGACGCGGGGTCCTAGTGGCACCATCTCCATCATCGGAGACCGTCAACTCCCAAATGATGATGGGGTAAGGAGTGGATGAGGGATATTCTTTGAATGCCGCCCCTCAAAATATCTCCGAGGCATCTCTAATTTTCACCATTGTTTCATTTTAAAAGGTAATGTATGAGTAAGGGTTTGTAAATTTGTGGGAACATGTGAAGAAACGGGGTAGAGAAGTAGTGGGAGCATAGACACTCCAATATGAGGCGAGGGTACACTAGAGATCATCTGAGAAGGAAAAGCGAAAAGGAACGAATCAAAGGGCAACGGAGTGAAATGGAATGGTCTAGCCCATCCTATCACTCCACGGGTTATGCCCAATGGGGAGTACTTTCATATATATATATATATATATATATATATATATATATATATATATATATATATATATATATATATATATATATATATATATATATATATATATACCTACAACCTTTCCCATAATCGTGGGATGGTGTCTATCGCTGACCACATCCATCCAAACACTCACCCCTTCACCAATCTTTTCCATTCATTCCTATCCTCTGTCAACCGCACACCCTCCTATCAATTCATCCCTCTATCCCTTAACAGCACCTTGACATTGCTCATCCAACTTCCCCTCTGTTTCCCCTATCTCTCACATCCTCCACTTCTGAAACAACTACCGTTTTAGTCATTCTCTCTTCATTCATCCTACAATCATGTTCAAATCATCTCATAATACTTTGTTCAGCTCTCTCAACCATACTCTTTCTCCATCCACATATTTCCTTTATTCTAACATTCCTGACTCCATCTCTTCTATCAACACAACAAACAGCTCTCAAACCCTTCATTTCGAAAACTTCTATTTTTTTCTCTTTCTAGCTCTCAACCTCCATACTTCACTCCCATACATAACCACCGATATACAGCATCCCTCAAACATTCTCACCTTCACCTCCCTTGATAACCTTCCTCTAACCTAAATATTCCTCAAACCACCCAACACCTTCTCCCCTTCTTATTCTATGACCAACTTTATCACCCATACTAACATCACCCTCTAAAAAAATCACCCCAGATACTTAAATGAAGTGACTAGCTCCAATCTCTCCTTACCCATTTTAATATGTAAATCATCACCCTCATCTACACCCCTCTCCCCTCCCTCCCCATTTTTCATCCTCAGCCATTTACTCTTACCCGCATTTACTCTTAAGCCCAAATCATCACAACCCTTTATAAATTTATCCACCAATACTTTCAAATTTTCCTGTGTTTCAGCCAAAAGTACCACATCATCCGCATACATCAATACATTCCAATAATATAATAATATATATATATATATATATATATATATATATATATATATATATATATATATATATATATATATATATATATATATATATATATATATATATATATATATATATATATATATATATATATATATATATATATATATATATATATATATATATTATGCCAAGGGCATAAAAAACTTAAAAACAAGATGAAGGAGTGGTTCGGAGGATCACGACATCAAGTAATCACTGATAAACTTCATTATTTTTTTTTTATTCCTTCATATTTCTTTCCTGTATATTATAATAATAATAATAATAATAATAATAATAATAATAATAATAATAATAATAATAATAATAAAAATAAATTGGGAAATTGTTACGAAATTTTTAATTTAGAGAGCAACGGAGTAATGGATAGCGAATTAACCATTTGGGTAACGATGCCCGACTATGATATATATATATATATATATATATATATATATATATATATATATATATATATATATATATATATATATATATATATATATATATATATATATATAGTTCAGACTTCGGTTTGAGCCAGTTACATATTTTAAAAACTACTGAACGTACGTAAAAAAGGATTATATTTTTAGAATCCTTTTCGAATTTTAGGTAGGAAAATTATAAAATATTTGAAAATAAATTTTTAAAAAAATGTTTTTGAACGACAGTTGATGAACTAACAAACTTAATTTTGATGCTATAATGAACATTTGTCTACGGGGGGCTCTGCCTCCCTACCCCCCGACCCGTGAGTGATGATGATATTGTCGACTACTTTTCCTGTCGACGATTTGGGGTATTTCCCCTTTTTTTCCAATTTCGAAAAAAAAAATTTTTTTTTTAAAAAAATGACATTGCCAGACGGACGATTCTTTTCAGCGGTATAAAAAAGTAAAATTTACTTACGTAATATAAATTATTATAAGAATTTATTTATTTATTTATTTATTTATTTATTTTTTATTATTATTTTATTTTTCTTCCTTATCTTAGTTTTATTAACGCTTTCATATAATATCTATCCATTTGTAAGAATAGTCACTGCACAGGAGTAGTTAGGTCTATATCGCCGGTCATAGGGCCAGCCCCAGAGGGTGGAGCCCCCGGGTGTGTTGAAGCCCCATTTACCCCTATCCCCCTAACCTTTTACCCTATTTCCCCTACCCTCTACCCCTACCCCCTATCGTCACCAACTGAAATCCTTACCCCCCCAAAAAAAATAAAATAAAAATTAAAAATAATAAAAATAATAAAGCATAAAAAAATAAATAAAGATTATTAAAAAAAAATAAATATAATTAAAAGCAATTAAAAATAGTTGAGATAAATTAAAAATAATTTAAAAATTATTAAAAATAAAAATAATTAAAAAATGTAAAGAAATAATGTCAGAAAAAATATCAAATGCATCCCCTCCCCATCCTCTCTCTCTCTCTCTCTCTCTCTCTCTCTCTCTCTCTCTCTTAAAAATATCTGTTTGTACCCCAAGAGAAGGGATTCCAAGCTACGCTTAAAGGGTACAACTCAATCTTTTTTAAAATTTTGGTTTGACCTCGCCGCATCGCACCGCTCACACCAAACGCGCGCACGCCCTGTTATTAATAACCCCAACAGCCTGGGGATATTATTATTATTATTATTATTATTATTATTATTATTATTATTATTATTATTATTATTAGTAGTAGTAGTAGTAGTAGTAGTAGTAGTAGTAGTAGTAGTAGTATTGTTATTATTATTATATTCATAGTAATAATATTTTCATTCCTGCTTCTAATTCTCACCTATATCTCTCCCCATAAATACGAATATACTTCACAAACACACAAATATTCTCTCTCTCTCTCTCTCTCTCTCTCTCTCTCTCTCTCTCTCTCTCTCTCTCTCTCTCTCTCTCTCTCTCTCTCTCTCTCTCTCTCTCTCTCTCTCTCTCTCTCTCTCTCTCTCTCTCTCTCTCTCTCTCTCTCTCTCTCTCTCTCTCTCTCTCTCTCTCTCTCTCTCTCTCTGAAACCTCTTAGTCTTAATGTTTTTCTAATTCCTATTAGAAAACATCACTTGTAAGCTACCGTAACTGTTACCTGTAACTTCTGATGTTATATTCATATTATATGCTCGAAAACTTTCTAAGGCCAAAATTCGAGCACCTGAAACTTCAAGATTATTGCAAGTGTTAAAAGAAATTTTTCAATATATGGTGATCTCTTTGAGTGACCTGTCCAATCCCCTGACTTCGTCTATTGAATTGATTTTTTTTTTTTTCTTTGGAGTTACTTAAATAGCAAGTATTTAAACTCAATGACCACAAGCTCTTGACTACCTCGAGGTTGCTATTCAGCAAGTGATATCCACAGTTCCACCTGACATGACCGTCGAGCCACAGAAACCTTCAGAAATCAACTCCAAGAGTGAATAGCGAATGACGGCCAAAAATTATGAAAATATTACATTTAAAGCCCGATGAATTAAAATAGTATTGAATGACGTTTTATGAGTGCAAAATATTTTGATTTTTTATAAACAATGATTTTTTCATTCATCCTGAATATATATATATATATATATATATATATATATATATATATATATATATATATATATATATATATATATATATATATATATATATATATATATATATATATATATATATTCCTCATTGTTGGAAGCGCGCATTAGTTCAAACTATTCCTGAGAAAGGCAGCAGCTCTTATCCTTCTAACTATCGCCCTATAGCTCTCACTTGTATTCTGTCTAAGATCTTTGAAACCCTTCTTAACTCTCATTTCTTAGATCATCGGAAATCCCATTCCCTTCTTTCTGATCATCAGTATGGCTTTCGGCATTCGATGTCTACTGGTGATATACTTTCCTATCTCACAGATTCATGGTCTTCTGACCTTAGGGACCATGGGGAGACTTGTGTGGTGGCGCATGGCGTTTGACCGGGTATGGCATGTGTGACTGGTTTCCAAGCATCCCTCCTTTGGGTTTCCTCCTTCTCTTTGCTTACTTATGTCTAGCTTTCTTTCTAATCGTTCCATTTCCACTGTTGTTGATGGAGCGTCTTCTTCTTCCTTTCCTGTCAATGGTGGTGTTCCTCAGGATTCTGTCTTGTCTCCTACTCTATTCTTACTTTTCATTAATGATCTTCTCAGCTGTTCATATAACCCTATGCATTCATATGCCGATGACTCAACTCTCCATTCATCTACTCATTTCAAATCTGTTCCTTCCTTTGCATCTAGAGTTGCCTCTTGTCTTCATCTTTCCGATTCCATTCTTGCAGATCTGGATAGAATTTCCCAGTGGGGTCGTCTCAACCTTGTGAAATTCAACTCTTAAAAAACTTAACTTTTTGAAATCTCCCTTTCAAAGACACCTTCTAATTTTTCTATTCCTTTCGATGATTCTCCCGTTCCTCCAGTTGACAATATAAACATCCTTGGCTTTCACATAAACAAAAAAATATCTTGGGAAATCTTATATCACAATGGTTGTTAGGGAGGCTTCAAAAAAGCTGGGAGTTCTGCTTAGACTTCGAGAATTTTTTCATCCTCGCAGTTACTCTATACAAAAGCCTCATCCGCCCTTGTATGGAGTGCTGCTCTCATATCTGGGATGGCTCAGGTTTCGCCCTTCTTTTGGATAGGGTTGAGTCAAAAGCTAAAAGATTTTAAAAAATTTCCGCTCTTTCTAATTCACTTGACTCTTTATCTTTGCGACGTGCCGTAGGTAGCTTATCCCTTTTCTATAGGTACTACAGCGGCAAATGGGCGAGGGAACTATTCACTCATATACCTCCACCTTTACGGCGTCCTCATTGCACAAGGGGTGCATTGTCTGCGCTTCAAGTTTGCGTGGACATAGGTAGCTCCAGGCTTGTCCGCTGTGGTGCCTCCTTCTTTAATGCCACCTCAGTTTTGGGAACTCTCTCCCATCTTCTGTGTTTACTGCCGAATATATCTCAATTTCTTTAAAGCCCGCGTCTGCGCTCACCTTAGAAATTTGCATTACTTGGGACCTAAAGAGGTTTATTCTTCTAACACCCCCTCCTTGAATAGGGCTTTGCCCGTGAGTGGTGGTGATATATATATATATATATATTATATATATATATAATATTATATATATATATATATATATATATATATATATATATATATATATATATATATATATATATATATATATATATATATATATAAGGAGAAGACGTAACCCTGCCCGAAGCGACGCAAGTATCCCCCACTGGGCATAACCCGCTGTGTGATCGAGTCGGATACACTATTCAGTTTACTTCGTTGACCTTTGGTTAGTTATTTTTCGCGATTCATCTTCTCAAAGGGTATCTAGTGTACCCTCGAGTGCCTATGCTTCCACTATGCTTCCCATACTTCACATTTACTCCACAAATTTATAAATGTTTACTTGTATAGCAAAAGGAATTAAAATGTTGAAACATAATTTACCTTGGAGATACTTGGGGGGATGGCATCCAGCAATGCTCTTCACTCACCTCTCTCCCACCCTTCACCCACCCTCACCTCATTATCACTTGAGAGTTATCGGCTTCAGATGATGGAGATGGAGCTGTAAAACTTCGCTGCCGGTTTTCCCCTGTTCGCATTTTTCTTTTTTTCACTAATTTCTTCAACAGTTGCGACCTTTGGTCTAATTTCTACTTTGTAAAACACCACCTCTCTTCTTCAAGAACTCATCTTTTGTTCTGAACTGAAGCTCAGGTACTTGAGTGCTCTGATAGTAAACGCTACTTTATTATCTCTAGGGATGGACTGAAACCAGTTTGCAAAAGCCGAAGCCGAAGCATCACAAGTTACCTCCTATTGTCAGTACTCTCAATTTTCAGTTAAAGACAAATGTCGCTTATATGCACACAACGATATTGTTTGTAATTGTGTATCTAATTTGGAGTCTTCTAAGTTCTGTATTTTATGGCTTAAGCTTTCTTGCAATTCTACAATTAAATTTATTTTCTACTGATTATAAACAATCCTTCAACTATCTAAACTCCAAAATAGAACACATTTTTCCTTATGCACCTTTCTCTCAAATCTATTACCCTATAGCTCTTATTATGTTTACCACCCCAAGCCAATTGTTTTCATCTTGTTTTCATGATCCAGCTGGTTAACTTGCCTACCACTTTTCTTTCCAGAAAAACTTGAGCAATTAGTGCAATTTCCAACACTATCCCTGACCGTCTTGGTGATGAACCCAACATACTTGATCTTTTCTTAAATTCTTATCCTTCTTCTTACAATGTTAAACTCTTTCCTCCTTCGGTTTTATCCGATCAACTTCTTATCTCTGTATCTTATTCTGTCTTTTCAAATCTTTCGCAAGAACGGCACACGTCTTTGTCAAGGAGACGCTTCTGGAACTTTCGACCGGCTAGTTTAGTTTGAAAGATATCCTTCTCAACAACAGTAATTAGCGGTAGGATAGTGGCCTTGAA
>SEYY01005213.1:0-5000 GCA_009176605.1 Armadillidium nasatum | reverse complement strand
GGTGCCTAAGTCATAGGTAGTTGGGGAAATAGATGAAGAAAGTGTGTTCCAGACTTTACCAGTAGAGTAAATGTAAGATTGAGCATAGAGGTTAAGTCTGGGGTCAGAGAGTTGGACAGAGAAAGGATGAGACTGTGTAGAAAGACGAGTCGCACGAGCCCTTCTTAATGGAGGAGGTATGCGACGAGAGAGTTCAGAAGAGCAGTGTCCATTGTAATAGCGAAAGTAGAGAGAGAGTGACGCAACATTTCGACGGGCAGAAAGAGATTGGAGAGAATTAGTGAGAGCAGGAGAATTGATAAGGCGAAAAGATCTAGACTCCACCTTTTCCAGGAGAGCTGTGTGTGTGGAACCACCCCAGATGTGTGACGCATACTCCATACAGGGGCGAACAACACCCCTATACAGAGCAAGCAACTGGGGTGGTGTGAAGAAATACTGAAGGCGCCTCAGAACACTCAACCTCTTAGAAGCTTGTTTAGAAAGAGAGGTAATGTGATCTTTCCAAGAAAGATCACGAGAAAAAGAAACACCGAGAATATTAAGGAGAGATGAAGGTTTGAGTTGCGTGTTTTCGAAGAAGATATCGTAGTTGTGTGGAAGATTGTGTCGAGTAGAGAGATGGAGGAATTGAGTTTTTGAGGCATTGAAAACGACCATGTTTTCTTTGCCCCAATTGGAAATGAGAGATGGATCAGAGGTTAGTTGCTCCAAGGCCACCCTCCTTGCCTTTATTAACTGTCTTTCAAAATGAAAAGAGTAATGAAGGGTGGAGTCATCAGCATAGGAGTGGATAGGAGATGAAGTAATAGAGAGAAGGTCATTAATGAAAAGCAGAAAAAGTGTTGGGGATAGGGCAGATCCTTGAGGAACACCACTATTAATAGATTTATAGGATGAACGGTGGCCGTCTACAACAGCTGCTATAGAACGACCGGAAAGGAAATCAGAGAGAAGGTCACAGAGAAAAGGATAGATTCCGAAAGAGGGAAGTTTGGAAATCAAAGCTTTGTGCCAGACTCTATCGAAAGCTTTCGATATGTCCAGCGCTACAGCAAAAGATTCACCGAAATGCCGAAGAGCGGAGGACCAAGAGTCAGAGAGAAGGGAAAGAAGATCACCAGTAGAGCGTTTCTTTCGAAAGCCATACTGGCGATCTGAGATAAGATTAGAAGAATTGAGATGTTTCCAAATCTTCCTGTTAAGGATAGATTCGAAAACTTTAGAAAGAACGGAGGTTAAAGAAATTGGACGATAGTTAGAGGCCTGAGAGGGATCCCCCTTCTTCGGCACAGGTTGAATGAGCGCACGTTTCCAGCAAGAAGGGAAGGTTGAAGTAGAAAGACATAGACGAAATAGTTTACCAAGGCAGGGTGCAAGCTCGGAAGCACAAGTTTTGAGAACCACAGGAGGGATACCATCAGGACCGTACGCCTTCTTAGTGTTAAGCTCAGAGAGAGCAGAAGTGACGTCTTTAGAAGAAATTACAATTTTAGGCATAAATGAGTTAGAGGGGGTTGAAGGAGTAGGAACAGCTCCGGAATCGTCTAAGGTTAAATTTAAGGCAAAAGTTTGAGCAAAGAGTTCAGCTTTAGAGGAAGGCAAAACGGCAGTTGTACCGTCAGAAGATACTAGAGGAGGGAAAGAGGAAGAAGCAAAGTTAGAGTTGACATTTTTTGCAAAATGCCAGAAAGGGCGAGAGGAAGAGGAGCCAGAAAGATTATTGCATTTGCGACGGAGAAAAGAGTTTTTAGTATCTCGAAGAATAGATTTTGCACGATTCCGGGATGAAATATAAGTTGCATGAGATTCTGGAGTTTGAAGACGACGGTAGTCCCTGAAGGCAGCATCCCTGCGGCGGATAGCACGAGAACAAGCAGAGTTAAACCAAGGTTTATTAGGTTTAGTGGAAGGGAAAGAATATGGAATGTACGCCTCCATGCCAGAGAGAATCACCTCAGTTATGCGCTCAGCACACTCCGAGGGACCCCTCCCACGGAAACAGTAATCATTCCATGGGAAATCAGAAAAGTACGACCGCAAGTCAGACCAGTTAGTGGCACCGAAATGCCAGAAACGTCTCCTCGCCGATGGCGGGGGCCGTTCTTGCGGAAGACTTGAAGAGACAGGACAAGATACGGAGATAAGAAGGATGATCGGATGAACCCAGAGGAGGAAAGAGTTTAACAGTATAAGGAGAAGGATTAGAAGTTAGAAAAAGGTCTAGAATGTTGGGTTCATCACCAAGACGGTCAGGGATACGGGTAGGGAGTTGCACCAACTGCTCAAGGTTGTTCTGGATAGAAAATTGGAAGGCGAGTTCACCAGCTGGATCTTGAGAACTAGATGAAAGCCATTGGCGGTGGTGAACATTGAAATCACCTAAAATGATGATTTCAGAGAAAGGAGAAGAAGAAAGAATGTGTTCTATTTTGGAGTTAAGATAGTCGAAGAATTTTGGATAGTCTGTAGAGTTAGGAGATAAGTAGACAGAACAAATGAATTTAGTTGTAGAATTGCAAGAAAGTTTGAGCCATAAAGTTGAGAATTCAGAAGACTCCAAATTAGAGACACGAGAACAGACAACATCGTTGCGCACATATGCGCAACATCCGCCTTTGGCTGAAAATTGAGGATAGAGACAGTAGGAGGAAACAGAGTAGGGTTTGCTGTCAGATCACTCAGACACCTGAGTTTCAGTTAAGAACAAGAGATGAGGTCTAGAAGAAGAGAGGTGGTGTTCGACAAAGTTGAGATTAGAAAAAAGACCGCGAATGTTGCAGAAATTAATGAAAAACGAAGACCGTGCACCAGGGCAAGCCGGCATAAAGGTCTTGGTGGCACCAACCCCATCACCGGAGGCCACCAACTCCCAAGTGGTGATGGGGGAAGGGGTAGATGAGGGGCTATATTTGGAATCCGCCCCTCTTGGATTCTCCGAGGACAGATTTAAGTTTTGCCATTTTTGATTAATTTAATAGGTAATGTAAGTATAAGCGTTTGTAAATATTGTAGGACACATGTGAAGAAGGAGGAAGGTTGGAGCATAATCACTCCAATGTGAGTCAAGGGTACACTAGAGACCCTCTGAGAAGATGAAACGCGAAAAGGAACGAACCAAAGGGCAACGGAATGGGAATGGTCTAGCCCATCCTATCACTCCGTGGGTTATGCCCAATGGGGGGTACTTGCATCGCTTCGGAGGGCGCTACGTCCTCCCCCTATATGGAATATATATATATATATATATATATATATATATATATATATATATATATATATATATATATATATATATATATATATATATATATATATAATATATATAATATATATTTCCTTCCCAGAATCGTACAAAATTTATCCTTCGCAACACTAAAAACTGCCATTTCGTCTACTTCTAAAGCTAAACTCTACGCTCAAACTTTTGCCTTCAATTCAACCTTAGACAATTCCTGAGCTGTTCCTACTCCTTCAACCCCCTCCAACTCATTTATGCCTAAAATTGTAATTTCTTCTAAACACGTAATTTTTGCTCTCTCTGAGCTTAACACTAAGAAGGCGTACGGTACTGATGGTATCCCTCCTGTGGGTCTCAAAACCATATATATATATATATATATATATATATATATATATATATATATATATATATATATATATATATATATATATATATATATATATATATATATATATATATATATATATATATATATATATGACAGGGTAGTTGATATTTTGAAAAAATGGATCTGTGTCCACACTCATAAAAATTTTCCTGTTATATCAAAGGTTTGAAAGAAAATATTTTCTCCTAATAAAGGTAAATTTAAAACCCATTTAAAAATCATTTCGTACATGTTCTGAACATGATAATTTAATAAAATTGTGTGAAGTCACACAACGATTTCTCGTGGGACCTTCCTTTTCCCTTTAATCGATACAAAACATTGATCCTTTTTCATTCCTTAGTGTTTACATTATATATATATATATATATATATATATATATATATATATATATATATATATATATATATATATATATATATATATATATATATATATATATATATATATATATATATATATATATATATGGGGGAGGGAAGTAGCGCTCCCGAGGCGATGAGATTACCCCCCATTGGGTATTAAGATGCTAAGGGTACTTCCCATCTCATCCCAGTGCCCAATGGTTCGTTCCATTTTGCTCTCACCTTCCTCTATATCAGAGTAAACTCTCCTTCATACACACAAAACATTAATACAGACACCCTTTAAAACAAAACAAAAAAATAAATAAATAAAAAAAAGCAACTAATTTCATGGCCTCAAATAAAGTAGCCTCGGAGAAGCCCTAGGGGGCGGCTTCCAAATATAGCCCCTCATCCGCCCCTTCCCCCATCACCACTTGAGAGTTGGTGGCCTCCGGTGATTGGGTTCGTGCCACCAGGACACAGCTGCCTGCTTGTCCTGATGCACGGTCTATTTTTTTCATTAATTTCTAGAACATTCGCGGTCTTCACTCCAATTTCCATTTTGTTGAACATCACCTCTCTTCTTCTAGACTTCACCTCTTATTCTTGACCAAAACTCAGATGTTTGAGCGTTCTGATAGCAAACCCTATTCTGTTTCCTCCTACTACCTCTATCCTCAATTTTCAGCCAAAGGCGATTGTTGTGCATATGTGCGCAACGATGTCGTTTGTTCTCGTGTCTCTAATTTGGAGTCTTCCGAACTTATGGCTTAGGCTCTCTAGCCATTCTGCGACTAAATTCATTTGTTCTGTTTATTTATCTCCTAATTCTACTGACTATCCTAAATTCTTCGACAATTTAAAGTCCAAAATAGAGCACATTCTGTCTTCTTCTCCTTTCTCTGAAATCATCTTATTAGGTGATTTCAATGTTCACTACCGCCAATGGCTTTCTTCTAGTTCTCATGATACAGCTGGTGAACGTGCCTTCCATTTCGCTATCCAAAACGGCCTTGAGCA
>SEYY01005212.1:0-7500 GCA_009176605.1 Armadillidium nasatum | reverse complement strand
TTCTGCACAATGTTAAAAATTATCTTTATTTATTATAGTAAAACTTAATATTTTTTTTAATAAGACTGTATTTAATTTATTATATTATATATATATAATATATATATATATATATATATATAATATATATATATATATATTATATATATTATTTTTTTTTTTATTATATTATATAATATAATTAATAATATATATATATAATTATATATATATATATATATTATATATTATATATATATATATATAATATATATATATATATATATATATAATATTAATATATAATATATATATATATATATATATATATATATATATATATATATATAATATATATATATATATATATATATATAATATATATATATATATAATATATATAGCTTTTTCCTTGTGCGGTAAGTGGATGAAGATTTGGTTAAAAAAAAATGAAAAATATGTTAATATGATTGTGTTTGAAAAAGTTTACCCACAAACCAGAATATCTATTTCACTATCGATTTGAAATCGATATTTCGGTTTGAGAGTGACCTTTTTCAAACACTAAATGAACAAAGTTCATCGATTTATAGCACAGGAGCACGGGGTTGTAAAAAAGTCAACCCTAGTTTAAAATATATAATATATATATATATATATATATATATATATATATATATATATATATATATATATATATATATATATATATATATATATATATATATATATATATATTATATATATATATATATATATATATATAATATATATATATATATATATAAATATATATATATATATATAATATATATATATATATATATATATATATATATATATATATATATATATATATATATATATATATATATATATATATATATATATAAACTGCTCTAAAAGAAGAGTTTAGGGTTCTCAAAACTTGGTGTCAAAATTGAGTATTCAAAGTCTTCATACAGAAGAGTTTCGTTTTTTAAATATGAAAATTTTAACTGCTCTGAAAAAAGGTGCTCAATTGAGAGAAATTTCTTTTCATTTTGAGTTTTAGAAAGTCTTCATTTTAAAAACTTATCACCCTCATTTTTGACACCGGTTATGAGCACCCTAAACTCTTCTTTTAGAGTGGGTTTTCTTTTGTATGCAATTGGCGATTAACTCTTAGGAGAAATTATGTATTTATTTCTTTTGATTTCATTTCATTTTATTTATTTTTTTTCATATATATATTAATGAATTTAAACCTTTGAACAAAAAAAAAAAAAAAAAAAAAAATCTTAAAAAATAATAAAAAAAATTAAAAAATATTAAATTTTTTTTGTTGAAAACACTGAAAAAAAAACTCTTCATCGTTAATTAAAAACTTAATTAACTCAAATAATAATAATAATAATAAAAAAAAATTATTTTTTTGAAATAAAAAAAAAAAAATTTTTTTTAAATAAAAAAATAAAAAAAAATTTCAAAATGAAAAGGAGAAAAAACTTTTGATTTCGAAATAAGTTAATAAAAACTTTTATATTTTCGTTAATAACAAGAGGAAGGAAAAAAAAAAAAAGAAAAAAAAGTTTCAAAAAAGTTATAAAATTTTTTTTAATTTTTTTTTTTAAATAAATAGTACATATAATATATATATATATATATATATATATATATATATTATATATATATATATATATATATATATATATATATATATATATATAATATTTTTTTTTTTTTTTTTTGTGTGTTTGTGTGTGTGTGTGTGTGTGTGTGTGGTAAATCAGCTTTTTTTTACATAATTCGTGCAAGATTAGATGCACACTATAGTTCTGTAGGTTTTTAAATAATTTTATCCTTTTTCATAAAGAAGTCTGATAGTGTCATTTGTTCATTTGTCTGATTGTCAAGGGTCCTGTGGTCTTTAATTTATAATTTCATAGATATTTGTAGCACTTTTGTAGAACAATAAACTTAACAAATGCTGACATAATAAATAATCCAAAATATACGGAATTGTCTCGAATGATAGAAATAGAATTTTTGAACATGCTAAAGTTGTTGGATCATTTAATCCTTATGACGTAAACACGGAGGTAAACAAAAGCGAACAGAATTCAAAGCGAGAAAAGGCTCAAAACTTTCCAAACACGAAGTAGTTCATAATTTTCCTTTGAAAAAATTACAGAAATAGATGCCTCTAGATAGTAACACTCGATCTCAAAAATAAGAAGTGTGAAATTTAAGACATAACTAGTCTCTTTTATAAGCTTATTTTCGACACAATAATCACTTTTCTTAAAACGCTTTTTTATTACGTCATTTTTTAGCTGTGTGATTTGACATGTTATAATCTGACGCTTGAATCAGATTTTCAAAATTCAGATTAAAAGGCATTACACCTATCATAAAAGAAGGTTAATTGAAAACTTTTAAACAAAAAAACCTTTGTCAGTGATTTGCAATTCGATTTTAGAAAAAGAGCGATAGAAATTCTAATCTTGTATTTGTTTAATAAAACCATCTATAAAAACTAAGATCCCTAAAAAATCTTTCTTGTTTTAGTTACTAAGCTTCATAAAAAAAAATTAAAAAAAAAGACCAGGACACACTTTTTAAATACGTTGAATAGAACAGGCATTGAGGGAAAAAATCGCAGTTGCTTACAAACTATTTAAATTTCTTTTACTAATCTATAATATACTTAGTATATTAATTTGTAGAAAATTAACAGTGGATGCATCAGTCTTCTTTTTTTATTTATAATATACAATAAAGAATTCTTAAATTTTCATAACTCCCCTTCTGTCTCTTGTCAGATTATATTAGTTATTAAACCATAAAAAAGCTGAAGCATTTTCAGGTAGAAGTAAACATAAAAAATTTAAATACCGCAATCGAAAATACTGAAAAGCATATTATAGAAAACGCAAAATGGACCTGGAAAAATCAAGATACACAAGAATTAGTTACACTTACATCATGGTTTGATTTAACAAAAACATTTATCTTGCATTTTACACCTTATATTTAAGTTTTAGCAAAAGGGACACGAAATAGGAAATTTTTTTAGACTAATAAATATTGTCGACTTATAAATCATGTTAACTAAGTAATAAATATGATATTCAAATATAAGTAAATTCTATTAAAATTGGTAACATCATTTCAAAGGATAAACTAAGGAAAATAAGCTATATTATGTCTACCCTTGTCTTCTATTCTTTCTACTAATCTATGTCAGATGAAAAAATGCAAAAGTTCCTTTTCTTCTGCTTTAACGGTTTCAGAGACTTTTAAAGTCATACATAACCACTATTTAAAAAAAAATAAAAAATTTGGTACTTAATTGTCTCCTTCTTCTATTACTTTTGAAGAAAGCGCTTGAATAATTCACAGAAACACTTGTAATCTCTTGAGATTTCATTTTTAAGCAATCCTATCTATTTAAAAAGAAATAAAACCAGAATAAATCACAAATACATTCTGCTTCTTATAGTTATGAAAAGGCTAGACTGGTGATTAGAAATATATTTTCGATAATGTGTAATATATGAAATAAAAAAATTATAGACTTTGAAGTTATTTATGCACAAAATAAAAACTTTAAATATTATGTCCTCAACTGACATTATTCAAAGGTAAATAATTAGTTTATAAATAAAATTGAAAAAATTAAGTTTGTTTGTTTTACAGACAATACGAGCCTTGATGTTACTCTATCAATTGAAGGAAATTTTATTTTCATTTTCTTTGATTTTAATTATTTCCTTTTTTAAAATTAACAATGGAAGGATTTTGAAATTAATTGCTCTAAAATTCAATTATAAAATTTTATTAAAAAAAGTATAAGTTTACAATGTTACAACAAGCTCTATACTACTGAAAACAACAATAATAATATGGTAGTTGTTCAGTTCCCTCAAAGGGGATACCTCAGTTTAAGAGATAAATGATCTTCAAATTAACTTAATAAAAATTATATTAATTTGATATATTTAATATGACAAACAATAATAATAATAATAATAATAATAATAATAATAATAATAATAATAATAATAATAATAATAATAATAATAATAATAACCAACAATCAAGCATTCTTGTCTCAGATTTAACAATATAAATAAAAACCTTTTCTTCCTAAAAAAATGCCAGAAATATCGATACTACACTGAATAAAAGGAAAAAGGGGAAATTTCAACGAAATAATAATATAAATCTAATTTTAAGAGTAAAATCTTAACTTAATTTTATTTATTCTTGTATTATTTATTATATATTTATTTCTTTATAGTGCTTGACCAATTATTCATTTTGAAAAACCAAAGTCGACGATTTATATTTCTCTTAATCTAATTGCAGGTTTACATTTCTTCTGGTCAAATGAATAGTGGTTCCTGTAGGACTACACATAGTGACATTCACTATGTAATTAGGAAATGCCATCCTCTTCAGATTCTAGAAATTCATGAAACTTATTTCTTCCTGGCACAGTGTAAAATATATGTTTTCTATGACACAAAAACCTCTATTCTCAGTATATATTTCTGTTTCCTCTTTCTCACGCTCCTTCTGGCATTTTTCAAAAATATTTGTCTCTAACTTTGCTTCTTCCTCTTGTATCTCTCGACGGCATAACTACTTCTTTGCATTCCGCTAAAGCTGAACTCTTCTCTCAAACTTTTGCTACTAATTACATTAAATAAGGTTCACCGGGATAGTGAAAGGGAGAAAGCGATTTGCTAAAATTTTTCGTGCGATGGGAAGTCATTTCGAATTCTAGAGAGAATTTTTTCTTTTTCTTCCATTTTCGTAGATCTTTTCAATTATATTATTTATATCTATTATATATTGCGAGATGTTAGCAATATTAATTTCCTTATAAATATAATATATATATATTATATATATATATATATATATATATATATATATATATATATATATATATATTATATATATATATATAATATATATATATATATATATATTGCGACTAAATACGTTTGTTCTGTTTATTTATCTCCTAATCATACTGACTATATTAAATTCTTCGACTATCTAAACTCCAAAATAGAGCACATTCATTCTTCTCCTTTCTCGGAAATCATATTAGGTGATTTCAATGTTCACCACCGCCAATGCCTTTCTTCTAGCTCACATGATAGAGCCTGTGAATCTACCTATCATTTCACTATCTAAAACGACCTTAAGCAGTTGGTGTATCTCCCTCCTCGCATATTTGATCCCCTTAGAAATGAACCCAACATTCTAGACCTTTTTTCCTAACTTCTAATCCTTCTCCTTATTCTGTTAAACTATATCTACCTCTGGATTCTTCGGATCATATTCTTATCTCTGTATCTTCTTCTGTCTTTTCAAGTCTTCCGCAGGAAAGACTCCTGCCTATTGCGAGGAAAAGCTTGTAGCATTCCGGTACTGCGGTCGTATTTCTATGATATCCAATGGAATGATTACTGCTTCCGAGGGAGTGTGCAGAACGCATTTCTGAGGGGATTCCCTTTGGCATGGAGGCTTACATTCCATATTCTTCCTCTTCTACTAAACTTAAACCTTGGTTTAACTCTGCTTTTTCTCGTGATATTCGCCGCAGAGATACTGCATTCAGGACTTACCGTCGTCTTCAAATTCTTGAAACTCACTCAACTTGTATTTCATACTGAAATCATGCAAATGTTCATCTGTAACAATAAAAACAGCTAATAATGAAATAATCTTACTGGCTCATCTTCCTCACGCCCTTTTGGTATTTTGCAAAAAATGTCAACTCTAACTTTGATTCTTCCTCTTCCGCTCTTCTAGTATCTTATATCGACACAATTGCCTTTTTGCCTTCCTCTAAAGCTGAACTTTTCTCTTAAACTTTTGCTTCTAATTCAACTTTAGTCATTATAAACTATTTCGTCACTATCTTTCTACTTCAGCTTTCCATTTTCGCTGGTTACATGCGTTGATTCAGCCTGTGACGAAGAAGAGAGATCACTCATAACCTTCTTACTACCGTCCCATTTCTTTAACATTCGTTCCTTTTAAAATTTTCGAATCTATCCTTAACAGGAAGATTTGGAAACATCTCAATTCTTCTAACCTTATCTCTGATTGCTTGAATGACTTTCGTTAAGAAAATTCTACTGGTGATCTTCTTCCCCTTCTCTCTGACTCTTGGTCCTCCGCTCTTCGGCATTTCGGTGAATACTTTGCTCTTGTGCTAGACCTATCAAAAACTTTCGATAGAGTTGGGGCAAAGATTTGATTTTTAAACTACCAACTTTCGGAATCTACCCATCTCTCTATGTTCTTCTCTCTGATTTTCTTTCCGGTCGTTCTATAGGAGCTGTGGTAGACTGCCACCGTTCTTCCTTTAAATCTATTAATTGTAGTGTTTCTCAGGGTTTAGTCCTATCCCAACACTTTTCTAATTTTTCATTAATGATCTTCTCTCTATCACTTCATCACTTATCACTCCTATGCTGATGACTCCACCCTTCATTACTCCTTTCAATTTGAAAGACGCCTCTTCCACTAAATTGTATTTATTTATATATATTCCTAAAGAATTGGCACTAGATTGGCTGTCTTGAAGAAACTAGCCTCTTATGTTTTTCGAATTTTCAATTGGGGCAGAGAAAACATGGTTATCATCAATGCCTCAAAAACTCACTTCGTCCATCTCTCTACTCGACACAACCTTCGACATAACTATGACATCTCCGAAAACTCTCAACTCAGAGCTTGGAGTTTACTTTACTCGTGATTTTTCTTGGAAGGATCACAATGATTTTCTTCTTAAACAAACTTCAAAGATTTGGGTATTCTGAGACGCTTCCATAAAATTTTAACGCCTCTCTCCAGTTTTTTGCTATCCAGTTTTTTTTTAGACAGAAAGAAAAGCTGTACAAGTGAATCACCTCAGATGTGTGAGGCGTGCTCCATACAAGAGCGAACAACGTCCCTATCCCCAACTAAAGGGGACGTTGTTCGCTTTGGAAGGAGTACGCCTCACACATCTGAGGTGGTTCCACTAGTACAGCTTTTCTTGAAAAGGTGGAGTCTAGGGCTTTTCTTCTTATCAGCTCTCCAGTTCTCACTAATTCTTTCCAGTCTCTTTCTGCCGGGTGAATTGTTGCGTAACTCTCTGTATACTATCGCTATTACAAAGAACATTGCTCTTCTGAACAACCAAAATTCAATGCTGTGAAGAGAAATTATTCAGCCCAATCTTATACTCAACTGGGTAATATCAAGGGGAGGGTACTTGCATCACTTTAGAAGGCACATTCATCCTTCGTCTAAAAATATATATATATATATATATATATATATATATATATATATATATATATATATATATATATATATATATATATATATAATATATATATATATATATATATATATAGTGACCCTCTTTGTAGTGGACACCCGTAGGGGGATGCCGGCTCGTAAGGACGAGTAGGTGGCCATCGGTTCCTCTTCAGAGCCTCAGGAGGGTTGGTAGCCTCGACTTTT
>SEYY01005211.1:27500-35000 GCA_009176605.1 Armadillidium nasatum | reverse complement strand
GAATAATAGCACATATCTTTTCATCTTTTTGAATATCTTTTCACTGTTCATGCTTATTAAAAAATCTTTCAGGCTCCCTTTTCTGTTACTCGTTTATGTTTTGTAAAATAAAAACCAAGTTTCATACTCTCCTGTTACATTTGCAAGTCCCATTCATCTTGAAACATTGAAAAAAAAATTCTTAAATCTGCTTCAAAGGAACATTTACTACGTTATATTAGGAAAGTCTTCTTTTAAACTCTATACGCGTAACATATACTCGTAAAATTAGTTGCTTATAGATTTTTCTAAATAGTTGAACACCTTTTTAATTCCTATCATTTTATTTGTATACTCAGTCATTTTTTTTTTTTTATTGCCAGATCAATCAGGAGGTTATGCAAAAAAATATTATCTAAATAAAAATATTGTACTTGGTCTATCTTACAAACTCATTAGTTTCACGTTGATTGGATGATAAGGAAAATTTTAATATAAAATCAATTTTTTTCATTTTATTAATGAAAATTATTTTTAAGCGATCAATATGGTTTCTAAATTGATTTTGAAACATATCAAGCCAAAACTTTTATTTAGTACAAATTTCATTTGTTCTATTCAAGGTAATAACACTCCAAGTAGAAATTTTTTTTTTTTTTTTTTTTAAATTGGCAATTAAAAAGTTAAACTTTTAAAGATGCAGAGAAACTATCGAAATAGTGGTTTCAGATTCCGTAGAAAAACGTCACAGCTTTTTATGTTGGATAGAAATCGCAGCAAAATTACGAAAATAACAAGGAAATAAATCTTACTTTAGATAAAATCTGTCACCAAATATTGAACCATTCTCTGAAAGTAAGAAATCTTCGTGAATGGATTGAAAGGAAAACAATTCAACCATTACTGTTTTCGAGAAAGAGAGATTAAAAAAAAGCAACTGCAAGAGAGAGATATTCAACCCATATATATATATATTATATATATATATATATATATATATATATAATATATATATATATATATATATATATATATATATATATATATATATATATATATATATATATATATATATATATATATATATATATATATATATACTGTATATATATATATATACTTGAAAATTATTAATCACTTTCATTTGCTGAAACTTTGGAATTTACATGAAAACTCTTTTTGCCACAGGCGATATTAACACTTTATGACAAGTAAGAGTAAAATAAAATTTATTGATATTTATTTTCAAAATAATATTAGAATTATTTTTGAAATAAAACTAACAACAAGATCTATTTTATTTTCTGCCTAAATAATATTTTTAAAAAAATATTATTTATTATTATTTTCCTATTATTTCAAAATGTACAATAATTTAAAAATTTTTTATTCCTGGCTTAAAAGTATTATTTTCTGGTTATTTGTAAATAAATAGAAAACGTATATTTTTATCCCAAAACTTCGATTTTGTGGTCATGGCAGTGATTTGGTGAATTAACCCTTTTTCATTAAATTTAAGAGCATTCTATATATATATTTAAGCATTTTAAATTATGATAAATTATTCTATGATTCAATATTTTTGTTTTCCAGATTCTTTGAGAATAACAAATATAAAAACCTGTAAGAACGGTTTAGATCAAATAAAAACATGTAGAATTCCGTAACATTTTATAGAGGTTTCTAAAATTTTCTTGATCCATATAAATTTTCTGAAACTGTCTCCAAAACTTCGGAAAGAATTTTCTGTAGCACATGAATGTATGCGAGAAAGATTGAGAATTTTCTATGACATTGTTTGACTACGCATTTATACTGGAACTCACGTATCACCTTTTTTCTTTATCTATAGGTAGCAGATTGAACACATCTTAAAGAGCTAAATGGCATCAAGAAGCTGAAAGCATTCGCCAGATGCATTCTGCAACATATGTGATCAGTTCATCAAAACAAGAAAAAACCGTTCTCTCTAACAGTCAATTAATTAAAAGGAACTAAATTAATACAATATACTTTGGCATACCATTTGAAGATCAAGACAAATCCTGGGAACCTCATGTTACTTAAGAATACTGCTAAAATAAAAACAAACAAAAAAATTTTGCTTTTATAAAGAGTATAATCTTAAATGAATATTATATATGTTAAATAATATTTTTGTAAGATGGTTTAGAGAGAAAATGAGAACCATGAAGTTTACCATTCCAACTAACTGTTACTTCTGCATTGTGTATCCTTCCAAACGAAGAACCGGCAAAAATGCACCCACAGTTAATCACTCAGACCTTTTATCTTCAATTACACCATTACTACACAATATAGATCTTCCTACCTACTCTTCCAAAATGAGCTTACCTTTCCTTAGAAAACAGAAATTCAGGGAATGAAAACTTCAATGAAGGTATAGACTAAAATTCCAGAGGTATGGGTGGTGGAAGGAATCCATATTCTTTAAATCAAAGACACATATATGACCTTTTCAGAGATGGTGGTTTAACGAAGTCAGATTTTGAGCTTTTGCTTTTAAGATTCAAATAGTGGGATTTGTTGGATAAAAAAAAGTGTCCGCGTGACAATCGTTGAAAAAGTAATGAAAGTTTCTCAAGCTTCTTCTCTATTCAAGATGGGCTATGCTACTGCAATGATTTATCCAGTCTGTTTGAATCATTTAAAGCTTTTCCTGAAACCTTAAAGTTATGTTTCTCCATAATGGAAATATACATCAATCCATTCCCATAACTCAATGCTCAATATGTGTGTCTCAAGTAGTTCAACAGTAGTATACCCCTAATACAAGCTTTGAAAAATGAGAAGTATGGTTGGAATGTTATTAGATATTTCAGAATAGTTGCATTACCCAGTTATCTTTGTCTTTGGGATAGTAGAGACGCTACATATGAAGCACTAACCAGAAAAGTTCTATTTGGGGAAACGATGTAAAATTTGATCTATTAGTAAGCCCTCAAAAGGTGGTGTTCTTTCCTTTGCACATAAAACTAGGTCAAATAAAACAATTCGTCGAAAGTTCTTAATAAAGAATCTATCGCCTTCAAATACCTTCAGGACTTCTTTCCCAAGCTATCTATCTAAGGATAAATGTGAAAGCTGATGTCTTTGTTGAACTACAAGTCAGGAAAATTACAGTGTGTTCAGAGTACCCCAAGGATCTTTCAGAGAAGGAAATATTGGCCTGGGAAAGTTTTGTCGCAGTGGTTAAAAACTTCTTTTGAAAATAACGAGGCCGAAAATTATGTGGAACTAGTTGAACTAGTTGAAAATCTATGGTCTAATGGCTGGAAGGAATCACCTCAACCTTATGAATTTCAACTCTTTAAAAACTCAACTTCTTCACATCTCCCTCTCAAAAACAACTCCCAACTTTTCTATCTCCTCCGATGGCTCTCCCTTCTTATCCTTCGAGCATTTGTTTCAATTATATAAGAGTCTTATCCGCCCTTGTATGGAGTACTATTCTCACATTTGGAGGGCTACTGTTCCACCTTTCTTTTGAATGGGTTAGTCTAAGGCCAAAATATTAATAAACTGTCCGCAACTTTCATATTCAATTAGAATTGACCCTCTGTCTCTGCGACGTGACTTTGGTGCACTGTCCCTTTTCTATTGGTACTACAATGGAAGTTGCTGTAGGGAATTGACCACTCGTATTCCAAAACCATTGCGTCGAACTCGCAGCAAAAGGGGTGTCACGATTTCACATATGGAAACCCCAGGCTTGTCCGTTGTGGTGCCTCCCCCTTTCTGGCCACATCTGTTCAATGGAACTCTCTACCATCATCAGTTTTTCCTGCTGCATTTAATCTTCCTCTCTTTAAGGCCTCCATTTGCTCTCAAAAAAGAGATTTGGGTTAGACTCGGATTTGGTTGTTTTTTTTTATTTCATATTTCTTCGCCCTCCTAGAAATGGTCTCGGCCCATAATGGCATCCTATATCATGGAAAAAATTTAGGATTTCTATTTTCAGGACTTTCTTTCCATTTGATTAAATCTAGTCCAAATTCTTCCCCAAACTAACATGGCCTGAAATTTGTTCCCCTTCAAGTAAGTTCTTTCACGCTTAACTGAAATTATTAATATCTAAAAAGAACAATGATTTTTAATTTTAGCTGCTCCACACAATTCATTTTAGTAAATTAGGAATAAAAATAATTTACAAACACCGAAATTAATTTGTATAAAATTAAACATGATCATTTTACTTCGTAAGAAAATTCATTCACCACTATTCATATTCTTGCGAATATATATATATATATATATATATATATATATATATATATATATATATATATATATATATATATATATATATATATATATATATATATATATATATATATTCAAGGTGTGTAAGGAAAAAAAATAAAGTAAAAGAATAAAAAAAACAATTCATGTAGGTTCCACCTAATTTTAATAAGATATTATTTAACTGTTCCAGATTGTGTGTATATATATATATATATATATATATATATATATATATATATATATATATATATATATATATATATATATATATATATATATATATATATATATATATATATATATATATATATATATATATATATATATATATATATATATATATATATATATATATATATATATATATATATATATATATATATATATATATATATATATATATATATATATATATATATATATATATATATATATATATATTATATGGAAGCTAGTTAGTTCTTTCTTTCTTTTATTTAATAATTAATAAATTAATTTTAATTTAGTTTCTTTTCTGCTGAGTTTGATTTTATTTCTTCAAAAAGATTAGAAAATTAAAATTCTTATCAGAAAGAAAGTTTGATTTTAAATTGGAATAAACTCCAAAGATTATAACTTTGACTGAGCTCTCTGTATACCCCATTATATATATATATATATATATATATATATATTATATATATATATATATATATATATATATATATATATATATATATATATATATATATATATATATATATATATATATATATATATATATATATATATATATATATATATATATATATATATATATATATATATATATATATATATATATATATATATATATATATATTCAAGGAGGTGTGATAGAAAAATGAAAATAAAGTAAAAGAATAAAAAAACAATAATCCATGCAGGTCCCACCTAACGAAATTTCTTAGGTAAGCGCAGACGTAAGATTTAATGAGATTGAGATTAAATTCAACAGGAAAAACAGAATATGGGAGAGATTTCCACAAAACAGAGGTGGCAGGAAAGAAGGAGGTACCACAGCGGACAAGCCTGGAGTTGCCTATTAAGAACAGATTAAAGTTTGAGTTGTGAGTTTTCTAAGAAGATAATGGAAGACTTTGTCGAATGGAAAGATGGAGGAAGAATTTCTGAGGCATTGAAAACTACCATATTTTCTCTCCCTCAATTTGAAATACGTGAAAGATCAGAGGTTACTTGCTCCAAGGCTACGTTTCTCGAATCTATTAACCGTTGTTTGGAGGGACGTCTTTCAAACTAAAATGAGTAATGAAGGATAGATTCATCAGCATAGAAGTGGATAGGAGACGATGTAAGAGAAAGATCATTAATGGTTAGGACAGAACCCAATTAATAGATTTAATGGAAGAACTATGGCTGTCTACAACAGCTACTTTAGAACGACCGGAAAGAAAATTAGAAAGATCACAGAAAGAAGGATAGATACCGAAAATGGAAAGTTTGAAATCAAAACTTTGTGCCAGACTCTATCGAAGGCTTATGATATGTCCAGCGCCATGGCAAAAGATTCTCCGAAATGCCGAAGAGCGGAGGACTAAGAGTCAGAGAAAAGGGAAAGAAGATCACCAGTAGAGCGTTTCTTACGAAAGCCATACCTGCGAACAGAGATAAGATTAGAAGAATTGAGAAGTTTCCAAATCTTCCTCTTAAAGGTAGATTCGAAAACTTTAGAGAGAACGAAGGTCAAAGAAATGGGACGGTAGTTAGAGAGTTATGAGAGATCCCTCTACTTCAGTACAGGCTGAATGAGCTCACACTTCCAGCAAGAAGGGAAGGTTAAAGTAGAAAGACAAAGAGGAAATGAAGGGTGCAATCTCAGAAGCACAAGTATTGAGAACCAAAGAAGGAATAATATCGAGACCATACACCTTCTTAGTATAAATGACGTCTTTAGAAGAAATTATAAATTTAGGCATAAATGAGTTGGAGGGAGTTGAAGAAATCATCTAAGGTTGAATTAGCAGCTTTAGAAGAAGGTAACACAGCAGTTTTGTCGTCTGAAGATGCTAGAGGAGGGAAAGAGGAAAAAACATAGAGTTGACATTTTTTCTAAAATGCTAGAAAGAACGTGAAGAAGAGGAACCAGAAAGATTATTGCATTTTCTACGTAGAAAAGAGTTTTTAGTGTAACGAAGGATAGATTTTTCTGGAGTTTGAAAACGATGATAATCCCTGAAGGCAGCATACCTGAGGCGAATAGCGCGAGAACAAGTAGAGTTAAACCAAGGTTTGTTAGGTTTACCACGCCTCCATGCTAGAGAGAGAATAGACTCGGTAATGCGTACTGTACACTCCGAGGGACCCCTCCAACGGAAGCAATAATCATTCCACCGGAAATAAAAGAAGTACGACAGCAAGTCTGCGGAAGACTTGAATAGATAGAAGAGAAAACAGAGAAAAGAAGGTGATATATATATATATATATATATATATATATATATATATATATATATATATATATATATATATATATATATATATATATATATATATATATATATATATATATATATATATATATATATATATATATATATATATATATATATATATATATATATATATATATATATATATATATATATATATATATATATATATATATATATATATATATATATATATATAATATATATATATATATATATATATATATATATATATATATATATATATATATATATATATATATATATATATATATATATATATATATATATATATATATATATATATATATATATATATATATATATATATATATATATATATATATATATATATATATATATATATATATATATATATATATATATATATATATATATATATATATATATATATATATATAATATATATATATATATATATATATATATATATATATATATATATATATATTATATATATATATATATATATATATATATATATATATATATATATATATATATATATATATATATATATATATATATATATATATATATATATATATATATATATATATATATATATATATATATATATATATATATATATATATATATATATATATATATATATATATATATATATATATATATATATATATATATATATATATATATATATATATATATATATATATATATATATATATATATATTAAAGACTGCAATAACCGCATTTTAAAACAAAACTAAAATATCCCAGTACTAAAATAAATTATAGGAA
>SEYY01005211.1:20000-22500 GCA_009176605.1 Armadillidium nasatum | reverse complement strand
ATATATATATATATATATATATATATATATGTATATATAAAGAGAATTAAGGCTCCGCCTGAACGATGAAACGCCCTCCGTTGGCCGTGTGGAGTGCTAAGAGTCAGTTGGAACGTACACCAGTGTTCCAGTATTCAGAGTTCATTTGTTCCTCGTCTTAATTACAACCTGGGTTGTTTCACTGTATTTTCAACAGCAAATGTTTAAACATATATACCTATCCTTTAAGGAAATTAAACAGTAAATTAGGTGTACAGACTCCGAGATGCTTAGAATGGATGATTCCAAAGAGAAAATTGGCTAAGGTGGTTAGTTAGATCAAGACTATTTAATCCCTAATTTCGGCAACAGCCTCTATATAAATTCTAATTAATTAACAGGTTGAGTTTTCGTTAGTTCCTATATGATTTCCCTTGGAAAAATTATTGTTTCGGCGAGAGTGGTCCTTCGGATTTTGTAGAATACGTTACACAAGTAATCCTCTCAGATCTGAAGTCGTGTATTTCTTTTATTTCTTTTAACATAAAACTCATAAACAAATATTTAATGTTTAACTTTGCTTGTTCTCATGCTATATAAAGCAGGAATTTGCATTCAGGAATTATCGTTTTCTTCAAATTTGAGAACTACTTTGGTTCTTGAATTTCATATCTAAATAGTGCATAATTTATTCTTAAAGATACTAAATGAATTTTTCTCCCCCCCCCAAAAAAAAAAAAATTCAATAATCTATTAGGTTCCTATTCCTTTCTTCCCCCCCCCCAAAAAAAAAATTAAATAATCTATTAGGTTCCTATTCCTTTCTCCCCCCCCAAAAAAAAAAAAAAAAAAATTCAATAATCTATTAGGTTCCTATTCCTTTTCTCCCCCCCCAAAAAAAAAAAAAAATTCAATAATCTATTAGGTTCCTATTCCTTTCTCCCCCCCCCCCAAAAAAAAAAAAAAAAAAATTAATAATTTTAAAAAATTTTAATTCCTTTTTCTCCCCCCCCCCAAAAAAAAAGAAAAAAAATCAATAATCTATTAGATTCCTATTCCTTCTCTTCTTTCTCTCATTCTAGAATTTTGCAGAATACCAACTTCCTCCAACTCATTTTTGCCGAACATCGTAGTTAATTCTAAAGATATTTCGGCCCTCTCTGAGCTTAATACAAAAGTGTGTTTTCCCAATGGTATCTATCTTGTAGTTTTAAAATGTTATTCCTCTGAATTTGTACCTTTCTTTGAAAAACTGTTTCGCTTCTGACAAATAGTGTTCGATCAACCAAGACCAAGAAGACCAAAACGGGAATTTCATAACCTTTTAAGCTAATTTCTTTCTTTTTCCATTTAATCTTTTACAGTATGATTTGGAAATATTTTAATTCTCTCATTACTATTACTCATTGCCAATATGGTTTCCTTAGGGAACGTCTATGGCGATCTTTTTACTCTTCGTTTGACTCTTGGTTCTCTGCTCTTCGGCATTTAGGTAAACCTTTTATTGTGGTATTTAGACAAATTCTCCAACAGAGTTTGACACAACTTGATTTCTAAGCTTCCATCTTACGGTATCTATCATTCTTCTCTCAGATTTCATTCCTGTTTCTCTATCGAAGCAGTTTTAGGTGTCCACCGTTTATCTCTTATTTGTATCAGTAATGATGTAACTCAAGAAGAATCTGGCATGTCGTTAAAATTCTTACTCTAATTTTCATTTATTATCTGTCTTATTTATTTCCCAATTTTTTTTATTATTATTTTTTCCCTGTCTTCACACTTAAATGTTCCTTTCATTTTGGAAGGCATTCGACTCAAATTGACTTCAAATTTATCTCTTACCTCTAATTTGTGCAGAGAAAATTTTTTCCAATGCTTCGAAATGTCAATCCTTTTATCCATCTACTTGACTTAATCTTCCATACAACTAAAATATAAATCTACAATATTAATATATACAACTAACATTCTGTACAAGTAAAATATAAATAATAATGTAAATAAGTAAATAATAATATAAATAAATTAATTTTAGATGCTTAATTGACATTTTTATGAACCATGTTTTGCGTAAATTATATCATACACTGGGAATGAATGGGTCAATCAATTAATATCAAGGCATCTCCTCTTAGAGTGATCTTTCTTGGAAGGACTACATTGTTCCTCTTCTAAGAGGTTAGGTATTCAAAGGTCCCTATAAAACATTTTCATTACACATAAAGTGCTTTGTTAACGGGTGTCAATCGTTCTTGTATGAAGCATACGTCTTGAATTTGAAGTGATTCTACTCACAAATCTTATATAAAAATAGTGAGAGCCTAAGACTTTTTGCCTTATTAACTTTAATACATTCAATGATTCTCACTCTAAATTTTTATACTTCACTCTCCTTATGATATCGCTTTCCCAATTCATACTGATTTTTTTACAAAATAGTCTCACCCTCCTAATCACCCAACTCTTGCATCACTTAAACTTAATTTGAAAAGAGATACATAAAGCTTCATGATGTTTTTTA
>SEYY01005211.1:0-7500 GCA_009176605.1 Armadillidium nasatum | reverse complement strand
ATAATAATAATAATAATAATAATAATAATAATAATAATAATAATAATAATAATAATAATAATAATAATAATAATAATAATACAAACAATAATAACAAAAAAATTAATTTTAATTAAGTCTTTCCAAATCTTTTGTAAATAAATATGTATTTGAACAAAATAATGAAAAATGTCTGAATAGTACTTACTATATTGTGTTATTCGTAACTCTTCCAGGTTTTCCTCTGAAATTATACACAATTACACCTGTATATATATATATATATATATATATATATATATATATATATATATATATATATATATATATATATATATATATATATATATATATATATATATATATATATATATATATATATATATATTACTATATAACTCATTTATGCCTAAAATTGTAATTTCTTCTAAAGACGTCACTTCTGCTCTCTCTGAGCTTAACACTAAGAAGGCGTACGGTCCTGATGGTATCCCTCCTATGGTTCTCAAAACTTGTGCTTCCGAGCTTGCACCCTGCCTTGGTAAACTATTTCGTCTATGTCTTTCTACTTCAACCTTCCCTTCTTGCTGGAAACGTGCGCTCATTCAGCCTGTGCCGAAGAAGGGGGACCCCTCTCAGCCCTCTAACTATAGTCCTATTTCTTTAACCTCCGTTCTTTCTAAAGTTTTCGAATCTATCCTTAACAGGAAGATTTGGAAACATCTCAATTCTTCTAATCTTATCTCAGATCGCCAGTATGGCTTTCGAAAGAAACGCTCTACTGGTGATCTTCTTTCCCTTCTCTCTGACTCTTGGTCCTCCGCTCTTCGGCATTTCGGTGAATCTTTTGCTGTAGCGCTGGACATATCGAAAGCTTTCGATAGAGTCTGGCACAAAGCTTTGATTTCCAAACTTCCCTCTTTCGGAATCTATCCTTCTCTCTGTGACCTTCTCTCTGATTTCCTTTCGGGTCGTTCTATAGCAGCTGTTGTAGACGGCCACCGTTCATCCTATAAATCTATTAATAGTGGTGTTCCTCAAGAATCTGTCCTATCCCCAACACTTTTTCTGTTTTTCATTAATGACCTTCTCTCTATTACTTCATCTCCTATCCACTCCTATGCTGATGACTCCACCCTTCATTACTCTTTTCATTTTGAAAGACGCCCCTCCCAGCAACAGTTAATAGAAGCAAGGAGGGTGGCCTTGGAGCAACTGACCTCTGATCTATCTCTCATTTCCAATTGGGGCAAAGAAAACATGGTCGTTTTCAATGCCTCAAAAACTCAATTCCTCCATCTCTCTACTCGACACAATCTTCCACACAACTACGATATCTTCTTCGAAAACACGCAACTCAAACCTTCATCTCTCCTCAATATTCTAGGTGTTTCTTTTTCTCGTGATCTTTCTTGGAAAGATCACATTACCTCTCTTTCTAAACAAGCTTCTAAGAGGTTGGGTGTTCTGAGGCGCCTTCAGTATTTCTTCACACCACCCCAGTTGCTTGCTCTGTATAGGGGTGTTGTTCGCCCCTGTATGGAGTATGCGTCACACATCTGGGGTGGTTCCACACACACAGCTCTCCTGGAAAAGGTGGAGTCTAGAGCTTTTCGCCTTATCAATTCTCCTGCTCTCACTAATTCTCTCCAATCTCTTTCTGCCCGTCGAAATGTTGCGTCACTCTCTCTCTACTATCGCTATTACAATGGACACTGCTCTTCTGAACTCTCTCGTCGCATACCTCCTCCATTAAGAAGGGCTCGTGCGACTCGTCTTTCTACACAGTCTCATCCTTTCTCTGTCCAACTCTCTGACCCCAGACTTAACCTCTATGCTCAATCTTACATTTACTCTACTGGTAAAGTCTGGAACACACTTCCTTCATCTATTTTCCCAACTACCTATGACTTAAGCACCTTTAAAAGCCGTGTATCAGGTCATGTCGGCCTTTAATTTGACCATGTTTCCGACTTTCCTCCCAACTCTGGTGGAACAATGGTAGGCCTCTGGCCTTTGCCCACCAGAGGAGAAATAAAAAAAAAATATATATATATATATATATATATATATATATATATATATATATATATATATATATATTATATATATATTTATATTTATTTTTTAATTATTGATTATTATTATTTTTTTTGGAGTTGGATATATGATATATATTGGTGTTTAGTGATGGATGTGAATGTAGAATTTTTTCGTGAAGTGCGGATGTGGATGTTGAATTTTCGAAAGAGCGGATGCGGATGAGGATGTTAATTTTGATTAGGATACAATTAGTAAAGGACGCGCTTTTGACGAATGCCAGATTCTATTCTAAAGTAGCTAATCTAGCAACCTGACTGACCTCACTTTCTTTCGTGAGGGTATTCGCTTGGGGTCCTTATTCTTTTCTGCCCCCTAGGGGAATGTTAAAGGTCAGAGGAGGGTTTATGTACCTAATAGAGGAGAGTAATCCCTAAATTGGAGGTAGATGGCGTATCCGGGGCATCCAAATTTTTTTAAACCTCTTTCTTGCCGGTTAGGAGCATTTTTTACCATTTCTCATTCACTTTCTTGTGGGAATGGAAAGACGGAGCTTCCTTGGTTTAGTACTGATTCGGAGCCCCACTGATGATCTTTCCTGGTGGGTGTTTTGGAGGGGAACGGGGCCCCATCTGTTCCTTCCTGAATGGATTAAGAATAAGGAGACTCCTTTTCGTTTTTTCTGAACCTCTACTATTTCTTTTTTTAATTTTTTTTTATTGGTTTTCCATGACGTGTACGGATTTACGAGACGTTGCAGCCCACATCCGTCCATTAGTTTTCGAGTGCAGGGGCGCACATAGAATGTTAAGACAAGCGTATATAGAAGACATTTAAGCGATTTTATTCCTCTGCTTATTTACCTATAGCTACAGTATATATATATATATATATATATATATATATATATATATATATATATATATATATATATATATATATATATATATATATATATATATATATATATATATATATATATATATATATATATATATATATATATATATATATATATATATATATATATATATATATATATATATATATATATATATATATATATATATATATATATATATATATATATATATATATATATATATATATATATATATTTATTATATTATATTTAATATATTATTTATTATATTTATTTTATAATAATAATATTTTATATTATATATATATATATATATATATATATATATATATATATATATATATATATATATATATATATATATATATATATATATATATATATATATATATATATATATATATATATATATATATATAAATTCTATTACTGATAAATCTTTCTGGCCCCTAGCCAAAAACCTGTAACAATTTCTGTAAATCTTCCTTTCCTCCTCTTATTCGCTCTGATGGTTCTGTTGCTAACACTACAACTGAAAAGGATAATATCCAATTCTTATTTGTGAAGCTTGTGTAACTACATATATTGCATGCCCTACACCATGGCTATGGCATGGAAACAAAACAAGAGTTAATTGGCACATTTACAAATTGTTTTTTTTTTTTGTCAATTTTTAAATTCTTTAAAACAGGTGGCTGGGTGAATATTTCCTTTTCCCAATCAATCATGCTTGAATAATCATCTGCATTAAAGTTTAGTGTGTTAGACAGTTTGAAAACTCTTGCATTGGAAGTCCTTGCTCTTGCTTGAATAATTCGTTAAACACCTATATCTCTCATCTTTTTTCTTGTATCCGCTAACATTTCAAGTAATACATTCTAAGGATGAGCAAAGTACGGGTTCTTTCTTAGTACACGCTCTATAATGGTATATTTTTTGTCCACTTCTTTAAGTAGGCGCATGAGGTACCAAAAATTACGTGCACCATTATGTGACTTTATGCATAAACAACCTTGGTGCGTAAACTTCCATTATTATATTTACTAGTTTTTGAAGAGCTTAGCTTGGATGTTTGGTGGAAATGTATAACCGTTATATCCCGTTTGGTTTTGTTAGCCATCTGGCATGATGAAGGGTACCTGGAGATTTTTTGGCTAATGATGGTGATATATTCCCTGATTTTATAATAATACACATTTTATGCAAATATTTTTGGTCAAAGCTAATGTTCTTAACGATATCTTCTGGGATTTTTTCAAAGTTGCTGTTTATATTTCAAAATCAACTATGTTTTGCTTATTTACATCTTCTTCAATTTAATTTCAAATGGTACCCTTAAAAGTTTTTACTCCTGAGGTTTGTCTGTCAATTGCCTCGAATTTTTTTTTTTAATGCAAGTTCATTTGCATGTAAATGGCAAATTAACCACTATCGGTCTTTACAAATCTATTCCAATAAGTCTCAAAACTTCACCAACTCTTCCAGTGTTAACTGGAGTCAAAATCGCAAAATATTGCTTTAAGGGAAATCTCGCTATTAGAATCAATAAAGAAAGTTATTATTTCATCAATAATACATCGGGCCTTAGCAGAATCTGGTATAACATGAGTCATGTTAATATCATCTGGTTCTTTTATAATAACATAATGCTCTTCCAATTCATTTCCATCTTTTTTCTTTTAGTTTAATCTTTTCTGCCGTCAAATCTAATGCATTTAATTTTTCTGTTTTCTAATTTCATTCTGATGGCATTCATTTTGCCAACACGTTTCCTCTCTCTTTCAACTTTTTTTCTGTCCAACATATTACTTTCATTCAATATCCCCATATCCTTTAACGCTGCATTGACTCTATAGCTTACAAGAAACCTGTCAGCTGTTATCGCTAAACGTTTATATACAACTCTATTCTGAGAATTTTCCCTAATTTCAAATTCCGGAAGATAGGTTTGGTCAGAGTTTTCTCAAGTCCTCAGGCCTTTAACTTAATCATACAAGTTTTCGTATTGTTTATTTTGAAAGATCAATAAAGTAAAGCATTTTTTAAATAATTTTCATCTTTATATAAAAGATGATAGAATAAGTATTGTACATATGTGCACACTTTTATATAGTTGTTTAATCAATATAGAAATTGATATATATATATATATATATATATATATATTATATATATATATATATATATATATATATATATATATATATATATATATATATATATATATATATATATATATATATATATATATATATATATATATATATATATATATATATATATATATATATATATATATATATATATATATATATATATATATATATATATATATATATATATATAATATTTAAACCCTAAGCACTAAGCACAATCATTATCAAAAGGATCTAATGCAAACTGAAGCAAATTGAAAAAACGAGATTTCTGAAACGATAAAAATATTGCTGAATATGATATTTATAGAAACTGTCCTTCAACATCCTCATTTGTGCATGGGTGCGTATTTATGCATGTGTTAAATTATGTTTGAATATGCTGCATGTCTTACATAACTAAACAAGAGATCAGGTGTAAATTACATATGAGACACTTTGAAATTGATTTTAGAATCGAGAATAACATGAAAATGGGATAATGTGTGCAAGGGGTAGGGGGGGATGAACAGCTTTGATATTTTTCACACAGTATCAGACCTTGATACTAACGCCTGTGCATAGCGTTATTTTGACAATTTAAAGAAAAGAGGTAAGTTTTGACCCACCCTATATATATATATATATATATATATATATATATATATATATATATATATATATATATATATATATATATATATATATATATATATATATATATATATATATATATATATATATCGGTTTTTATTGACTCCAACTTAGCATAAACGTTTCTTGTCATAATTATGAAAATTAGAGTTGCTTTCATAGCTTATATTTCAAAATTTTGAAAAGAAAGTTGATCGTCTTATTTATATTAAATCAATATTTTAAGGAACTGAAGCTTGGAAAATATAGGATCAAATTTTCTCAAATTAGTTCTAATTAAAAAGAAAATAAACTGTTGAAGAAAAAATTTAATAATAATGAAAATGAAAATGAAAATGAAAATTAATTAAAATTAAAATGAAAACGAAAATAAATGTGAAAATTTAAATTTAAATTTAAATTTAAATTTAAATAAATAATGAAATGAAAATTAATATTAATATTAAAATTAAAATCACAAGCAAAATTTAAAAAAATTGAATTTATTTTAACATTCAAATTAAAATTAATATGAAAATTAAAATAAATAATGAAAATGAAAACGAAAATTAAAATTAATATTAAAATAATTCTAGAAATGATAAAAATAATAAGGTTTATCTATTACATCATTCTATAGTTTCATAAAGACAAGTTATAATTACCTTACAAGAGAGATGGGGAGACTGAGCTAGCAATTTGTCATAGCATTAAGACAAGCATTTGATATATATATATATATATATATATATATATATATATATATATATATATATATATATATATATATATATATATATATATATATACTAGGCTCTCCTTTACATACATAAAACATTTCTGACACATCTTATAAAAAAAAAAAAATTCAATAATGGCGTCAACTTCGGTAGCCTTGGAGAAGCCACGGGGGGGCGGCTTCCAAAAATAGCCCCTCATCCACCATCCTTCCCCCATCACCACTTGGGAGTTGGTGGCCTCCGGTGATGGGGTTGGTGTCACCAGGACACGGCTGCCGGCTTGTCCTGATGCACGGTCTATTTTTTTCATTAATTTCTGCAACATTCGCGGTCTGCACTCTAATTTCCACTTTGTTGAACATCACCTCTCTTCTTCTAGACCTCACCTCTTATTTTTGACCGAAACTCAGATGTTTGAGAGTTCTGATAGCAAACCCTATTCTGTTTCCTCCTACTGTCTCTATTCTCAATTTTCAGCCAAATCCAGTCAAATTTTCAGTCTCTATCCTCAATTTTTGTGCATACGTGCGCAACGATGTCGTTTGTTCTCGTGTCTCTAATTTGGAGTCTTCCGAATTTTCCACCTTATGGCTTAGGCTCTCTTGCCATTCTACGACTAAATTCATTTGTTCAGTTTATTTATCTCCTAATTCTACTGACTATGCTAAATTCTTCGACTATTTAAACTCCAAAGTAGAGCACATTCTCTCTTCTTCTCCTTTCTCTGAAATCATCATATTAGGTGATTTCAATGTTCACCACCGCCAATGGCTTTCTTCTAGTTCTCATGATACAGCTGGTAAACGTGCCTTCCTTTTCGCTATCCAAAACGACCTTGAGCAGTTGGTGCAGCTCCCTACTCGTATCCCTGATCTTCTTGGAGATGAACCCAACATTCTATACCTTTTCCTAACTTCTAATCCTTCTCCTTATACTGTTAAACTCTTTCCTCCTCTGGGTTCCTCCGATCACCTTCTTATCTCTGTATCCTCTTCTATCTCTTCAAGTCTTCCGCAGGAAAGACCCCCTTCTACGGAAAGGAAACGTTTGTGGCACTTCGGTGCCGCAAGCTGTCGGACTTGCGGTCGTA
>SEYY01005210.1:92500-95000 GCA_009176605.1 Armadillidium nasatum | reverse complement strand
GCCCTCTTCCAGCCATTGACTCAATATATAAGATAGATAATATATATATATAGTAGGTTTATCTAATAATATTATATATATATATATATATATATATGGATCGAAGCTGAAAAACTGCGTAACCACGATTGCAGTTATTTTGCGGTTGTATTTTTTTTTTTTTTATATTATATATATATATGTATATATAAATATATTATATTATAGTAATATTATTAATAGTATAATATTTTAGTGTAATAATAATACTCTGAAATAATATAATATAAAACTATATATATATATATATATGTAAAAAAAAAAAAAAAAAAAAAAAAAAAAAAAAAAAATATATAAAAAATAATATAAAATATACTTTTATCTTCTGGCTGGTTTACTGTGACGTACAAAAATATGTGTCAAATTTCCGAATGACAAGATTTATGATGGCTGATTATCGCCCAATCAGCCAAATAACATGACCAAACAATTAAGATAAAAGTGCTCCAACTAAAACTCATACCACATTAGATCATGATATATATAATATATATATAAAAAAAAAAAAAAAAAAAAAAAAAAAAAAAAAAAAAAAAAAAAAAAAAAGTATATATATAATATATATATAATATATTAATTTCTATTATATATAGTATTTTGGTAGGAGTTTGTAAGAAATGTGTGCGTAAGGGATTTGAGAGTAAGCCCAGATGATGGTCGCATATATTTGTTTTCTCATACTAATAATACTTTTACCTTTATATTTAATATATGAAAGACCCATCATTATAGTATATCTATACTGGCGTCTCCACTTTATTCCAGAATAGTATTATTAATTAACTTATAACCATTCCTTATATAATATATAATGAGTTATAATATATAATAATACTGATATTATATTATTTAAGGATATGAAAGGAATCTCATTGATTGATGAATGTGGACAGATTTCTTAATTAAAATTCTTAATAACTATGTAGCTTTAATGGGAAGGTTTACGTCTTCATTGCCCCAGTTGGATTCAGAATCCAAAAATTTTATTCTTATACAGCATAATCAAAGCTTCGGGATAAGGGTCACAAAATACCAATGCTTTCAAATCTCGTTACTACAAACTCTTGCTTCTCGACCCTACTATTATACAAAAAAACTTTATATTAAATAAATATAGATGGTCATCAGTCGTGTAGTTATCAATATTTCTTATACAAGTAATAAACAACATACATAAGGTACTCGTGAAAGGAGCAGTATATTATGCCTCAATTTCACTGTTGGCCTTGTTTGTTCGCATTTTTGTCAGTTCAGGTTGTAGTTCTAACTCCTTTTTAAACTACAATCAAACTTAACATTACACGTGAATATACAAAAATGAACCCTATATGATTTTCCTTTGTCATAGGGCAATTTCCGAATATTAATTCCAAGACCAAATATATTTGTTCTTCATATATACTATTCATAGTATAAATTATTTTAATAATATGTTATTATATATATTTATATAATAATAAAATGAAAATTAAAAAAAAAAAAAAAAAAAAAAAAAAAAAAAAAAAAAAAAAAAAAAAAAAAAAAAAAAAAAAAAAAAAAAAAAAAAAAAAAAAAAAAAAAAAAAAAAAAAAAAAAAAAAAAAAAAAAAAATATATTATTATAATTAATAATAAATAAAATTAATATTATATATATATATATATATATATATAATCCCGGCCTCCAACCAGGGGATCTGATATTGAAGTGGAAGCACGCAAAGTTGATCAAGACGTAGGTAGCCAAGAAGCAATTAGTAAGTAAAGTACCAACAGGGTTCAACTCTCCTGCAAGATATATATATATATATATATATATATATAATATATATATATATATATATATTATATATATTGAGATATATGTGTGGGTGTGCTTTGCAGATAGAAGGCAAGGATACTCCCTTCGACCCAGCATTTTGCCTAATCAAGTTTCAAAAATTTTCTTTCTGCCGAAGATCGAGGAAGCTCCTATGAAATTCTTGAAGAATATCAGGAGTTGAGCAAGAGGACGGAGGAACATGGTGGAGGGAATAGTTAAGTAGAATAGGGAAATGGTTGGATAATGAAAGGTCTAGTAGTCGGACTTATCATAAGGGTAGAAGTGACAAAGATTGGGAACTTCACTACATGAGCAATTTTTTTATGGATAGGTACCGATAGGTACTAATAGGTACTAATAGGTACTAATAGGTACCACTACCTATATCTTGGAAAGTAGGAGAAACCAATTTTCGATATTGAATATTGAAAATCACATATTTACGTTTCCAGCGATACTGTTAAAGGAAAGACTGCTTTCTATTTTTGAAATTAAGTAATCGAGAATTTTAGGATTGTCAGTAAAATTAGGAGATAAATAGATATCACAGGTGAATTTAGCCAAGATTGGCTTTATTTTGTCAAATAAAACCAAGATTGCAAGTTTCATTTTATTTGACAAAATAATCTAAGTAAAGAGCAGTCAATGTTTTTAAATATGT
>SEYY01005210.1:80000-82500 GCA_009176605.1 Armadillidium nasatum | reverse complement strand
ATATATATATATATATATATATATATATATATATATATATATATATATATATATATATATATATATATATATATATATATTACCCTGCTCCAATTTGTCCATTGGTTGCAACAGCAGACATAGAAATTGCTGTTATAGTTGTTAAAAGAGTCGCCAGTAAATATAGTCAAAGTTCCAAATACTATAAAAGAAAGTTCAAATATTATATATATATATATATATATATATATATATATATATATATATATATATATATATATATATATATATATATATATATATATATATATATATATATATATATATATATATATATATATATATATATATATATATATATATATATATATATATATATATATATATATATATATATATATATATATATATATATATATATATATATATATATATATATATATATATATATATATATATATATATATATATATATATATATAATATTTTTAATTTTAATTTTAACATTCTCCTTTTTACGATTATTACTTATATAAATTAAAATCATTTTAATAGGTTGTAGCTATAGAATTTATGTAATAGATATTTTTTGAAGCCTTTTTATTTACATTAGATTTTGGGTAATATAGAAAAAAAAAAAAAAAAAAAAAAATAAAATATAAAAAATGAAAAAAAAAATTTTTTTTTTTTTTATAATATATATATATATATATATATATATATATATATATATATATATATATATATATATATATATATATATATATATATATATATATATATATATATATATATATATATATATATATATATATAGGGAGAGAAAATGATGGAGAAGTAGTTAGCGAAGATCAGGAGACAAATATTAGTAAAGAGGAGGTGGAAGTAGCGGTGAGAAAGGTAAAGAAAGGAAAATCAGCAGGAATGGATGGTATATACGGAGAGATGATAAAAGAGGGACCTAGAGAGTTGATTGACTGGTTGGTGAGATTGTTTAATGTGTGTTGGAGAGAAGGGAGAGTGCCTCAGGAGTGGCAGGACTCCTGCATTGTACCTATATACAAAGGAAAAGGTAACAAGATGGTTTGTAAAAATTATAGGGGGATCAGTCTGCTGAGTGTGATAGGAAAGATTTATGGGAAGGTGTTAGTGAGGAGAATGAAAGAATTGACAAATGAGGGAATGGGTGAGGAACAAGGGGGTTTTAGGGAGGGTAGGGGATGTGTGGACCAGGTATTCACACTGAGATTGATTGCAGAGAAATTGCGTGAAAAAAATAAAATGGGGTATGTATGCTTTCTGGATTTAGAAAAAGCATATGATAGAGTATGCAGGAGAAAGTTATTCGAAATATTAATGGAAAGGGGGTTGAAAGGGAAATTACTGAAGGGGGTGAAAGCTTTTTATGCGAATTGTAGATCAAGAGTGAGGGTGAAAAGGGAACTTTCTGATTGGTTTAGCATAGGAGTGGGATTGAGACAGGGGTGTGTAATGTCACCATGGTTATTTAATCTATTGATGGATGGTGTAGTTAGAGAAATGGAGAGAGAAGGGAAGGGTATTAGGTTGAGAAATATGGAGGGTGAATGTGATGTGAATGTTTTACTTTTTGCAGATGATGCGGTGTTGGTGGCAGAATCTGGAGAAAAGTTGAGAATACTTGTGAGAGAGTTTGAGGGGAAATGTACAAACATGAGATTGAAAGTTAATCCAGCGAAGAGTAAAGTTATGAGGATTGGAGGTGGGGATGAAGAGATGTGGAGGGAGGATTGGGGGGAGTGTAGAAGTGGGGGGAGGAAACTTGAGGAGGTGAATGAATTCAAATATCTAGGAATGTTGGTGGAAGGTAAGGGTGGGACGGAAAAAGAAATAAAGAATAGAGTGGTAGAGGGAATGAAAGTGTTGGGGGGTCTAAGAGAAGTATGGAAAAAGGAAAAATTTTCAAAAGAAATAAAGATAAGAATGTTTGAATGTATGTGTTTACCTTCTGTAATGTATGGGTGTGAAACATGGATGTTAAGTGCTAGAGCGAGGAAAAGTTTGAATGTCTTTGAGATGAAAGGTTTGAGAGCGATATGTAATTTAAGAAGGATTGATAGGATTAGAAATGAAAGAATAAGAGAGATGTGTAAATGGAAGAGGGTTTTAGTTGATAAAGCAGAAGGGGAGGTGTGCTAAAATGGTTTGGACATATGTGTAGAATGAATGAGGACAGAATGGTGGGCAAGGTACTTAGATCCGAGGTGGATGGGGGTAGGGGGAGGGGAAGGCCAAAGTGGAGATGGATGGATGGAGTGAGAGAGATTTGGGTGGAAGGAATTTGAGTTTAGAAGAGGGTAGAAGACTTGCGGAGGACAGAGTGAGATGGAGGGCTGTGGTGAAAGGGGTTGAAAGGTAGAGAATGGGTATGTTTGTAAGGGAATTGTGGCGGGCACCACCCCACGAAAGTGGGAAAGGTGATAGCGAAATAAATAAATAAAAAAAAAAAAAAAATAAAATATATAAATATATATATATATAT
>SEYY01005210.1:72500-75000 GCA_009176605.1 Armadillidium nasatum | reverse complement strand
TTTTCTTTTTTTGTTAATTCGAATTAAGATTCATTGAGTCACTGAACATTATTTGACCCAAAGAAGATTTATCAAAAGGCGTCAGATCTCTTTAGAAAATACTGTCTATTTATTTTCTAAATTTTTAAAAGCCGAAATAAATCTCATTTTCTGTACTGAAACAGTCAAATTCAGTTTTTTTTAGGAAACTTATTACTGTCTGACAAGCATCAGAATATCTGATATTAAAAGAAAAGATATGTATGTGAACTCCTCACTCCTCAAGATCAAAATTCTTTATTCATCTTCCATTTCCAGTCAGAATTCTTGAAGATTTCTTCAAAATTTCGTTTCAGATTAGGGTAGAAATTGTTAGATTTATTGAACTGTTTGAGAGATTATACTGTTAAGAACGAATCAAATTTACATAGTTTAACAATTTTGTTTAGTGGTAGAAAAGAGTGTTTAGTAAAAGTAAATAATCTTCAGTCCCAATCTTGAAATTTTCAATCTTCAATAACTGTTTCTCAGAAAAACAAAATATTTTTAAAAAAATTATAAAATAAAAAAAAATTCTTTTGCATAAAAACAGTACAAACTGCAAATTTATAATAATCTCTCTACTCGGCACAATCTCCCACACAACTATGATATCTTCTTCGAAAACACAACTCAAACTTTCTTGTATCTTTCTTGGAAAGCTTACATCACTTCTGTTTCTAAACGAGCTTCCAAGAGGTTAGGTGTTTTGATGCGCCTTCGTAATTTTTTCCAGTCACCCCATTTGCTTGCTCTGTATAGGGGCGCTGTTCGCCCCTGCATGGAGTACGCCTCACACATTTGGGGTGGTTTCACTCATACAGCTCCCCTTGAAAAGGTGGAGTCTACAGCTTTTCATCTCATCAACTATAGCGGTCTCACTAATTCTCTCTAATCTCTTTCTGCCAGTCGAATTGTTGCATCACTCTCTCTATGCCATATCTGTTACAATTAACATTGCTCTCTGAACTCTCATGTTACATGCCTCCTCCATTGAGAATAGCTCGTGCGACACCCCTCTCTACACAGTCTCATCCTTTCTCTGTCCAACTCTCCGACCCCAGACTTAACCGTTATGCTCAATCTTACATATACTCTACTGGTAAAGTCTGGAACACACTCCCTTTAACTGTTTTCCCAACTTTTGACTTGCACACTTTCAAACGACGTGTATCTGCATATGTCAGCCTTTAACGATGAGGATATATATATATATATATATATATATATATATATATATATATATATATATATATATATATATATATATATATATATATATATATATATATATAATATATTGACTAACAAACCTTCAAACGCCGTGTATCGGGACATGTCTACCTTTAACTTCACCAGATTTCTCTTATTCCCCCAACCCTGCTGGAAATATGCAGGTCTCTGTCCTTTGCCTAACAGAGATGATATATATATATATATATATATATATATATATATATATATATATATATATATATATATATATATATATATATATATATATATATATATAATCACTTCTGTTGGGCAAATGCCAGAGACCTGCATATTTCCAGCAGGGTTGGGGGAATAAGGGAAATCTGTTGAAAGAAGTCATATATTAAAATCCAAGGGAGGGTGCTTGGAACTCCTACTGGGACTACCTGGAATTCTGCTGAGGTGCTCCTGTCTTACAGGAGTTTGTAAATCAAAGAAGAGAAAAGAAAATATAGGAAGTGAGTTCCAGTTTTTGAAACGCATTACATGTAAGTTTGAACATAGCAGTTGGTTGTAGAGTTGAATAGAGATAGGATGAAACTGTGAGAGAGAAGTTCATTAATGAAAAGTAGAAAAAGAGTTCGGGATAGGACAGATCCCTGAGAGACACCACTTTGAATAGACGTGAAGGATGAACGGTGGCCCTCTACAGCAGTTATTATAGAGCAGGATAGATACCGAAATCAAAGCGTTGTGCTTGACTTCGTCTAAGGCTTTTGATATGTCTAGCGCCACAGCGTAAGATTCACTGAAATGACGAAGAGCGAAAGGACCAAGAGTCAGAGTACTGTAAGAAGATCACCAGCAGATCGTTCTTTACGAAATACATATTGACGATGAGAGAAAAGATTGGAAGAATTGAGAAGTTTCCAAATCTTCCTTTTAAGTGTAGAACCCAGAGGTGGATAGAGTTTAAGAGCATAAGGAGAAAAATTATAAGTAAGAAAAGGTTTAGATTATTGGATTTTTCTCCAAAGCGATCAGGGATAGGAATAGGGAGCTGCATCAACTGCTCAACGTCATTTTGAACAGAGAAATGGAAGGAAATTTCACAGAGTCTCTCATGACAACTAGAAGAGAGTCATTGGCGGTGGCTAACATTGAAATAATCTAAAATGATGAATTCAGAGAAAAGAGAAGATGAAAGAATGTGCTCTATTTTGGAGTTTAGATAGTCGAAGAATTTTTGGATAGTCAGTAGAGCTAGGAGATAAGTAAACAGAAC
>SEYY01005210.1:57500-60000 GCA_009176605.1 Armadillidium nasatum | reverse complement strand
TTATTATTATTATTATTATTATTATTATTATTATTATTATTTTATTATTATTATTATTATTATACGTAAAGAAATGTATTAAAAAGAGGTATTAGCCACTACTAACCTTCCTTTCCTGGTTCCTTTTCCCTCCTTCTGAATTTACTGATCATTTCTTCAAATTCGTCACGTGACGATTGCGACGCAATCTTCCCCAGATCGGAAATGATAATGACGTCTTTGACGTCGATACGGAATTTAGCCAGTAAGGATATCATGCTGAAAATCAAAGATAATGATTATGTGATCACTATATAACTCGTGTCTTGCATACAGTTTCGATACATCATTCGTACACATCAAAAAATTGTCCTAACGAATCGTTGGGACAAGTGGCAAAAAAAATGTCACGGTAAAATTTTCACAAGAGAAAAGATATGTTAAGCATAAAAAAATCGCTTCACTGATTTATTTTATAATAAGAAAATAATTAAAAAAAAATTTGTTGTGACATTTTTTTGCCACTTGTCTCAACGATTCGTTGGGACAGGAAGGAACTTCATAGACAGTTCCCCTTTTCGAGAGGGAGATTTTTTTAAAATATTTATTAATTTAGAAAAACTATAAACAAAACTTTTATTAAAACTACTAGAACAATTTTAATGTGTAGCATATTCACTATTATTATTATTATTATTATTATTATTATTATTATTATTATTATTATTATTATTATTATTATTATTATTATTATTATTATTATGTAGTAGTAGTAGTAGTAGTATTGTTATAAATTATAATAATATCTGGTATCAGTAGCTTTATATTACTATGCAATTATATTTGTCTTATGCGGAACATTAATAATTAACCTTTTTTTTTTAATATTGGTAAATTCTGTATTTTAAAAGAGCTGATAAATCTATATCTATCTATCTATCTATTTTCTTCAAATTCATTTATCTATCAGTTAATCAATCTGCCTGTCAAACTATCTAAATCTGTTTATTTGTCTATCTGTATATGTCTGCCCGTCTGCCCACCTGCCCGTCTGGCCGTCTTCCCGTCATTTTAATATTTTTATTGTTGCTGACATTTAATCCAAAAAATTCCGTGTCTCTTACCTTCGATGTTCGACATCCAATTCATTCCTACGGTTAGCGAGGGCAAAGACTCTAAGCTTGCATTTACTCCACTGATGCCTTGTAGCAAGAATATGAGGCACTAGAAGAGTGAGACCACCGTCGTCGTACAGCCACCATACATCGATAGTTCCCTATTTTAGAATAAAGTATTAAGACTTTGAACACTGTTTCATATATCTTCTTTTTACTTTTTATTTTATTTATAATTATGCGGTTTTCTAATGTTATGTTTCGCTGTTACTCAAAATATTATATATATTTCATATTACGATATATCTTGTGTTATATTTTATATTGTTGCAAGTGCTTTATATTATGCGTAATATTTTGTTATATAAATGATATATTACAGCCACCATACATCGATTGTTCCCTTTTTTAGAGCGAAATATTAGGAACTTGAATAATGTTTATAAATCTTCTTGTAACTATTTATTTTATTTATAAATATTCAGTTATCTAATGTTATGTTTCGCTGTTACGTAAAATATTATACATTTCATATTACGATATATTTTGTGTTGTGTGTTATATTTTATATTGTTGCAAGTACTTTATATTATGTGTAATATTTTGTTATATAAATGATATGGAATTTTATTTTGTGTTTTTTTTTTATGTTATGATATTTCCTATTTTACTTGCGTAGGCCATAATTATTCTCGTAATATTTAAGTGTCGGAGCTTATGTTGTCCCAGTGTATGTTCTTAATAATTACCCTAGGTTACACTGCAAAAATTGTCCTAACAAATCGTTGGGACAAGTGGCAAAAATGTCACAGTAAAATTTTCAATAGAGGAAAGACATGTTAAGCATAAGAAAGTCGCTTCACCGATTTATTTTCTTATAAGAAAATAACTAAAAAAAAAATTTGTTGTGACATTTTTACCACTTTCGTTAAGGACAATTTTTGCAGTGTAGTTATCTTTTAACAAGCCAGTAGTTTAATCTGCTTTCACTAGCCCATTTTTACCTACTTGCCGCTTCAGTATAACTAATTTGGTAGAAAATAGGTATTGCCGATATAATCTTTTAATAACAACAAATCCTACTAACATTACTGGCATAAATTTGTATATTTTAGAATCAAAATTCAATTCTTCTGATTGAGCATCTTTATCAAAGTATTTAGAAAACAATTTTGATAAAACGAAATTGATTTATGTTATTTATCTAAATAACTAAATTAAAGAAATTAAAATTAAAGAAACTTTAAAAGGATAACTATTATACATAAAAAAAATAAATAAATAAATAAAAATAGGTCTACAGCATGAATGGTTATAGATACTCATACACTAACGCAAAAAACACATATAAAATATATATATATATATATATATATATAATATAATATATATATATATATATATAT
>SEYY01005210.1:50000-52500 GCA_009176605.1 Armadillidium nasatum | reverse complement strand
TATATATATATATATATATATATATATATATATATATATATATATAATATATATATATATATATATATATATATATATATATATATATATATATATATATATATATATATATATAATATATATATATATATATATATATATATATATATATATATATATATATATATATATATATATATATATATATATATTATATATATAATATATATATATATATATATATATATATATATATATATATATATATATATATATATATATATATATATATATATATATATATATATATATATATATATATATATATATATATATATATATATATATATATATATATATATATATATAATATCGGATTTTTCTACTATAATTACCTGTACAATATTTGCACACGCAAGAAATGAAACATTGTGGGTGATGCTGTGAGCAAAATGAACAAGAGGAGGACGGAAGCATGGGTTGCCACTTAAGACTATTATCTGTGGTCTGAAATTCTTGACATTTTCACGTACTCTGGACAAATCTAACGTCGATTTCAGTGCAAATAAATACGATTGACCTTCAACAGATGAGCCCCAATTCACGTCTGAAAAGAAATAGGTAATCAAGAGGTATAAAAAATGAAAAAAAAATTGTTTAAATAAAATATAATTCCATCATTCTATTATTCCCCTCTTTCTCTAGACGTGATTTCGTCTAGCCTTCTAATTGTTCAAACAGCAATGTGTTTTATGTTCAAATTATCAAATCAGAAGAATTTAACTGAAAATTGACATGAGAGCTAATCAGTAAGCTAGAAAGTACTGTAACATGAGAACAGCCTACACATTATCTCCCTTCACTCGCCTTTGAAAGAAAACTGAGAGTAGAGATAGTTGGGTATAATAGAATAAAATTTCTCATTTAGAGCCCAAACATCTAAAATTCTGTCAAGAAAAGGAGGTGAGGTCTTGAAGAAAGTAGTGGTTCTTGACATAGTGATATTTAAGACAGGGAATGCTAATGCTATGGACCTTAATTAATAAAAAAAGGACCATATAGAAGAACACCTGCAATTTATTAGCTGCAAAAACATCACCAACAAAGGCAGCTAATCTTTCAAAATTGAGCTTGGATGAATATCCTCTCCCTTGCTTGTTAAAATGATAAATCAGTGTGTACCATTATAGATGTTGTACGTGTGTTGTACGAACTGAATTTAATAAGACTTCCAAAGCATGTGTGTGTGATACTCAGAGCTAATGTGAATCAACTCCAAATCAAAATGACATAAATTCACTCATATATATATAATAAGATAGACAAGGAGATGAATAGACAAAAAAGATAGATAGATAGATAGATAGATAAAGAAATTTGTCTATTTCTCATTATTCACTTACCTGGCTCTAGATACTTGACATACATATAAAGAAATATTGCAACGGCGAAAGTGATGACAGCAGTTATCCAATCTATGAGGAACATGACGGCCAGACACAAAACTCCCCCTATGAAACTTCCATACATACTGTAATACTGTATATATATATATATATATATATATATATATATATATATATATATATATATATATATATATATATATATATATATATATATATATATATATATATATATATATATATATATATATATATATATATATATATATATATATATATATATATATATATATATATATATATATATATATATATATATATATATATATATATATATATATATATATATATATATATATATATATATATATATATATATATATATGTGTGTGTGTGTGTGTGTCTGTGTGTGTTTGCGTTTGCTTTTTCTCTGAATTCAGTAGACCTCCCCGTCATTGCCCGCCTTCAGGACTGATTCAGAGGTTTTTTCTTTCCGAGACAAACTCAGATCTTTTTCTCTTTCCGGCAATTTAACTCTATGGTGTGACTTTTCGACAATTCACCATCGTCCTTTGTGTCTTCTCCCATTAGGAGGCATCTCTTTGATTGCTTTTATAGCATATCCAATCTTAGAGTAAAACGTCAGTTCTGCTGATCAAGGTACGTTTTTTTTTACCAACTTTTGATCAGGGCATCCGGTCATAGGCCTGTGAATGCCACCAGTGCCAGGTTTCTAAAATGCATCGACATATCAAGAGTTTCATAGAATCGTCGAAAATTCCAGTACAACGCTTGAGGTAATCCACATTGATATAATCGTCCCTTTTCCTCCTTCTTCCCAGTCTGGCAGTTCTTCAGGGGGATGCAGCTTTCTTCTTACATTCTTGTACCATTACGAAATGAATGAAAGCTTTTTCGATGTCTGGGGGTAGTGCCATATTCATTTCGTATACCATTTTATAGTGAATTCCAGATTTGAAGTTCCATTTTACATTGGAGCAGACAGAGGTACCCAGATCTAGGATAAGTTCTACGTAGAACTTTCAAATTTGATTGGTTTCCGCAGGCTTTGAACCTCTGCCTATCACCTTAAGTCTAACGGACTTTCGTAAAGT
>SEYY01005210.1:27500-40000 GCA_009176605.1 Armadillidium nasatum | reverse complement strand
ATCATTCTTTTACAATTGGTCATCATTTGTAGCATAAACAAAACAAATATTTACAATTGTGTAAACTTTTATGAGTGATTCAAGAATTGTAATTTAACTGCTGATTTATTAGCAGTATTTACCGGTTTTCCATTTACATAATCAAGTTTTATTACTTCATTTACATTGATTTGTTTTTTTAAAAATAAAACTTGTAATTTTCCTGCTCATAAAAATTGCATTATAACTTATGCAAATAGAATTGATTTTCCTTAATTTTGAGACTCAATATCAATAAATGGTGAATGAAAGTAGGAAAAATGTCTAAAAACACTTAAAAATTAAATCTATCATTTTTAAACTTGTATTCAGCACTTATAATGCTTGCAAATAATTTTATCAAAACTAAAAATTAAATTTATGAAACGTAAAATTTGTTTATCTTCTTGTACAAAAAGCACTAAAAATAATATTTAGAAGCATTGCCAAAATAATTATTTTCGGGAGTGTTCAGACCGTCTATAGAAAAGTAAATTTGCTTAGTTTTGTTTTTTTATCCTTATTTTTCCTTATTTATCCTTATTCAATTTGTAGTATAACTCAATCACCTCGAACTTCTACCTGACCTTTAAATAAATTTGTCTTTTTCTTAACATTTCCTTCTGCATTATGACAAGCCACAAAGTTATATTGCAATTTAATAGCTAAAGAGTAATAACTCATATTTTCTCAATATAAGTAGAACTAAAAGATGTTGAATCTAATGTCAGTAGTTTGCCAGTTGGATGTCCAAAGAGCTGTATACTTTTTTTGGTCACGTGTTGCCACGTGTAGCTGACAATATAAAAGAACATATATCAATGATGGAACCCGCTTATCTAGTGTATAATTTGATAGAAAACCAATTAACATCATTAAGTAATACGCGAGTCTCTCATTTGTTTTACTATATTTACTATGAAATTATGATGTCAGTTTAAGATTAATAAACACGTCATCACATAAGAGTATATATTATTTCTTTTACATATACAGTAATGTTAAGTTAATGAACTGAAATCAATAAAATCAAGAACATTATGAAATTACTTTTTCTATCAAGAAACAGTGTACTAAAAATAAATAAAAATGCTATTTATTTTGATTGGGCAATATTCTTTTATTTTATTTATTAACACATCTATATTCATTCTAAGCATTTAAAATTACCAATAATGGTATAAAGAATAGGATATTTATGGGACGTCTGATTAATTTTAAGATAAAGGTATAATTTAGCTCCCATCTTCTTTTATTTTAAGAATTGTGACGATATATATATATAAAATATATATATATATATGAAGCACTCAAATCTTTACTGCGAATGTATATTTATATTTAAAAATAGATTACTTTAGAACTTAAATACTTAAATATAGTTTGAACCTATAAGCGAACTTACTCATTAATGCAATTTATTATTTTTATATAAAAAGAGAGAGAAGTATATATTTACTTATTTTCTTGTTTAAAAACTTAATTGCTAAACGGATTTTCAAATATAACTAAATAGATCCAAAAAACTTACATAATACAGAATAGTCATGCAGAATTTCCTATATTAAAGCATTAATTACAACCTACTGTTAAATATATATATATATATATATATATATAATATATATATATATATATATATATATATATATATATATATATATATATATATATATATATATATATATATATATATAATATATATAAATATAATTTTAAATTTGCACTCCTAACCTGCTCTGCCTTCTCACTGAAGGTTTCATTGTGTAGTTCATGAAGGGATGGTCTTGCCTTTCCACCAACGATAGATCGAATATCTCTATAACTTTCTTCCCTTGGGAGTTGTTCACTGGTCAAATAATGTCTCAAAGATTTTTGATAGAAAGAAAAATAACTGCTCCGCCTCCTTCCGGAAGGCACGGGAAATGCTTCCTCACCGAGGTGATTACCTTCTTTATCCACCATATTTTTGTTAACTATTTAAAAGGGATAGGATCTACCAATTCAATCTTCTACTACAGAATAAAACAGAGTAGTATTATTTATGGTTTTATCACGAGATAGATCACCTGTTTAAAAAGAAGAAAGAAAAAATAAATCAGTTTTAAAATAATATTTCCACTAAAATATTTCAAAAGTATAACTATATAGTTAAAGATCTAAGTCTATAGGCCTGTATTTTACAGTATATATATATATATATATATATATATATATATATATATATATATATATATATATATATATATATATATATAAACCACTAAAATAATAAGATTAAAAAAATTTAGTTAACGTTTCGTTCTCAATTGAAGTGGACCTCTTCAAACAGAAAAGTTTTGAAAACGTCTTCTTTGATAAAGGACGAAACGTGAACTCCTACTTTTTAATGTTAGTATTTTCGTGCTTTAAAAATCTTAATATATAATATTTCTAGAATTCGAAAAAATAGTAATAAAACTTTAATATATATATATATATATATATATATATATATATATATATATATATATATATATATATATATATATATATATATATATATATATATATATATTAGATTTTTAAAAAATTGAACATTGAGAGATAGTTGCCATGTGAGTTTCACAGTTAGTAACGTTGTTTAATTTAACCACCTTACCAGATGTATCAAAGTAATTACATATATATATATATATATATATATATATATATATATATATATATATATATATATATATATATATATATATATATATATATATATATATATATATATATATATATATATATATATATATATATATATATATATATATATATATATATATATATATATATATATATATATATATATATATATATATATATATATATATATATATATATATATATATATATATATATATATATATATATATATATATATATATATATATATATATATATATATATATATATATATTGAGATCATATCCCTACGAACTACACTCTTGAACCAAATTATATTTATGTTATTATTAATAAAAACATAAAATAATGATACGAAATAACAGTAAATAAAAAAGCACACAATATGAAAAAATAAAAAAGACCCGAGCTTTCGACCCGACACCCGGGGTCTTTATTCAAGGGAGGTTAGAAAAGTAATGAAAACTAAAAGATAATAAAAAGCAATGAATTAGGGGAAAGAATTTGGCAGGATTTTCTAAGACAAAATCCATTTACACCTACGCATACTAATAATACAATTATCCTACATCAGTAACCACACACATACAAATACGTTACAAACATAGACAATATACATACGTGATATAAACTTAAATACTTAACATATACATATATACAAATACACATATACACAACATTCATGCACACCTTCATTCATATATTAACTTACATAAACATGCATATAAATATGTAACATTCATACCTATATATACTTAAAACTATACAAACATATACAGTCATATAAATACGTAAATACACATACAAAAAAAATGCATACATTTAATGCCCATACATACATACATAATACATACATACATACACATACATACATAAATACATACGACTCTGGTATTCTTCCTACTTCTTCTCCTCTCAGGTGTCACATATCTCCTTTGCCTGTGATTACTTAAGTCCGGGTGCTTTGGATCGTGAATCTGTGAACGTCAGAAAAACCAATGGCCCGGATGCCATTCCTCCCCGTGTTCTGAAGGAGTGTGCATCTGAGTTTGCGCCTATTCTGGGCCAACTATATTCTCTATGCCATAATACTAATATTTTTCTACAGTGTTGGAAATGCGCATATGTTCAGCCGATCCAGAAGAAAGGTAGCCGCTCTGACCCTTCTAACTCACTTGTGTTCTGTTTCAACTCTAATTTCATGAATCATTTGGACCCTCATTTCCTTCTCTCAGATCATCAGTATGCTTTTCGACTTTCGAGGTTATAACCGGTGACATACTTTCCAATCTTCCTGATTTATGGTCTGCCCTTAGGAACTAAGGTAGTCTTGTGTGGTGGCGCTTGACATATCCATGGCTTTTGACCATTTATTCAATGTGTCGCCACTCTCTAAGCTCCCTTCCCCTGAGTTTCCTCCTTCTATTTGCTTACTCATATCTAGGCTTTTCTCAGATCGTTTCTTATCAACACTTGACGATGGAACGATCTCTTCTTCCTTTCCTGTCAACTTTTGTGTTTCTCGGTGTTCTGCTCTATCTCCAACTTATTTTACTTTCATTAGCGATCTTCTCAACTGTAGTTTTAACTGTGTTCACTCTTATGCTGATGACTCCACCCTCCATTCCTCTCCTCATTTCAAATCTGCTCAACGTTTTGCTTCTAGAGTTGCTTCTAGTCTTCAACCCGGTTCTATTCTTGTCGACTTGGATGTGATTTAACGGTGGAATCACTTCAACCTTGTGAGCTCAACTCTTTAAAAACTCAACTTCTTCACATCTCCCTCTCAAAAACACTTCTTACCTTCCTATCTCCTTCGATAACTCTCCAGTCTCACCTGTAAATAACATATACATTCTTTGGTCTAAACATAAATAATAAAATGTCTTGGAAACCACTAAGGCGGCCTATAAGAAACTGGGAATACTCTACAGGTTGCATGATTTTTTTTCTTCTGAACAGTTGCTCCAACTATATAACGGTCTTATTTTATTTGCCCTAGAATCGAGTACTGTTCTCACATTTTGGGGGTACTCCGGTTCCCCCACTTTTTTGGATAGGTTTAAGACTAGGGCTAGAAGACTAATAAACTGTCACCTACTTTCATTCTCTCTCTCTCTCTCTCTCTCTCTCTCTCTCTCTCTCTCTCTCTCTATATATATATATATATATATATATATATATATATATATATATATATATATATATATATATATATATATATATATATATATATATATATATATATATATATATATATATATATATATATAACTATTTGAGAGTATATGAGCACATTTTTTTTTTCACCAAATATATAAGGAAAATCTAACAATGTATGTATATTGGGTTACTTGGGTAAGTATATATTTATTTATATATATGTATGTAGGTATGTTTATGCATGCACATATGGGTGTATGTATATGTGTGTGTGTAAATGTGTATAGTAGTATATATATATATATATATATATATATATATATATATATATATATATATATATATATATATATATATATATATATATATATATATATATATATATATATATATATATATATATATATATATATATATATATATATATATATATATATATATATATATATATATATATATATATATATATATATATATATATATATATATATATATATATATATATATATATATATATGCATGAATGCATGTGCGTGTTTGTATGTGCAAATGTATGTATATGTGTTGATGTATGTGTATTGCATGTTCATGTGTAATTATGTATAGACATGTATATGTTTGTAAAATATATGAGTATTGTGTGTATGTGGGTTTATGTATGTATATATGGTGCTGCATATGTATGTAGATGCATATGAATGTATAGTATGTATTTATGTATATTGTATATTTATATGCATGGATATATGTATGTATAACATGTAAGTGAAGGTATTGATGAAGTTACGTATGCATGTTGTTTATATTTGTGTTTGTACCTATGTATGTAGGTATATATTATGCATGAATGTATGTATGTTGATGTTGATGCTTGTAGTGTGTCCGTATGTGTGTGTAGATGTAGCATAATTGTATTATTAGTATGCACAGGTGTAAATGGATTTTGTTATAAAAATCCAGCCAAATTCTTTCCCCAAATTCATTGCTTTTTATTATCATTTAGTTATCATTTCTTTTCTAACCTCCCTTGAATAAAGACCCGGGGTGTCGGTGTCGGTGTCGAAAGCTCGGGTCAATTTTTATCTTTTCATATTTTGTGTTTTATTTTATTGTTACTTCGTTTTATTGTTTTATGTTTTTATTAATAAATATTATTTAGTTTAGGTGTGTAGTTAGTAGGGGTATGATCGCAGTATATATACTATATATATATATATATATATATATATATATATATATATATATATATATATATATATATATATATATATATATATATATATATATATAAACAAAGGTGTCACAAAAATGTCAAAATTATTCTTTCCAACAGTATCCCAAAGGTATTAAAATTTTAATAGTATATTTTCTTTTAAATAATTTAAAATATTTAATATCCTTATATATATATATATATATATATATATATATATATATATATATATATATATATATATATATATATATATATATATATATATATATATATATATATATATATATATATATATATGTATATAAGTGATGGGTAAATCTGAATCCGGATTCAAAGATTTTTTAGGGATTCGGATTCAGTTTCGAGAAATTCGAAAATCATCTGGATTCGGATTCTAAGGTTGCGGACTTGGGTTCGGATTAAAAATCCTTTTCATTTGCAATAACATCAAAATATAAACAACGCTTTTTACTAAAATATATTTTTTCTAGAAAATCATTGTTGTATCTTAAGGCAACAACATTTCTTGAATGACTATTCAGATCTGTGCAAAAAATTCTCGCCTCCATGCCAGAGAGAAGCATCATTTCTGCTATGCTCTCTGCACACTCTGAATTAATACCACCCTCCCTCCCTTACTTGGAAGCAATAATCCTTCCACCAGAGATCATAGTAGTATGTTGGCAAGTCAGAACGAGATGACACGAACGTTTCCACTCAATTGACTAAGGTCTCCTTCTTCGGAAAACTTCAAGTAATAGAAAAGGATACACAAATAAGAAGGTGATCGGAGGAACCCAGAGGAGAATAGAATTTTACAGTATAAGGAGAAGGATTAAAAGTTAAGAAAAAGTCTAAAATGTTAGGATCATCATCATCTGATAAGCATTTAACTATTATTATTTGATTTAAATAGCAAAGCGAAGTGTTGCCAAATTTCAGTTTTCCAAAGTTTACTTTGGTTTTACTCCTTAATCTTGACTATCATGGGAACCTCCTTCAATTGCTTTCTCAAAAGTACACGAGTAGCATGCTCTTTCCTGTTCTTTTATTTACTTTAAATTTTTTTATGTGATGAATTCAAATAAAGAAATATTAATTGAATATATTTAGAAAGGTGTAATGAGAGAGAGAGAGAGAGAGAGAGAGAGAGAGAGAGAGAGAGAGAGAGAGAGAGAGAGAGAGAGAGAGAGAGAGAGAGAGAGAGAGAGAGAGTAGTATTTTGTAAGGAACTTTCTACTGGTAATATTCTTTCTCTTCAATCTGATTCTTAGTCTTTTTCTATACAGCATTTCGGTGAATCTTTTGCTGCGAATCTAAACAAATCAAAAGCCTTCGATAGAACTTGATAAAAAGCTTTGATTTCGAAACTTCTCTCTTTCTGTATCTATCCATCTCTCTGTGACCGTTTGTCTAATTTCTTTTCCAGTCGCTCTATAAAAATTATTGAAGACAGCCATCATTTGTCTTTCTAGATAAGCTACTAAGAGGTTAAATGTATTCAGGTAGCTCTGAAATTTCTTCACGCCATTTTAGTTGCTTTTTCTTCATAGGGGTTTGTTCGTTCCTGAATATGGGGCATGATTCACACATCTGGATCAGGTTCAGTCACACAACTCTCGTTGTAAAGGTGGAATCGAGATTTCATCTTATCAATTCTTTTGCTCACCTACTCTCTTCAGTCTCTTTCTGCCAGTCGAATTGTTGAGCACAATCTAAACATTCACAATTGCAAATGAAACTGTTTTCCTTAACCCTCCAACCGCACACGTTCTAAAAAGTCTCACCCTTTCTCTGTCCAGTTTTCAGAAAAAAAGCTCAAACTCTATGTCCAGCCTTACAAGTAGTCTACTGCTAAAGTCTAGAACATATTCACTTTATTTCCCCAACTTCCTTTGTATCGCTGAATATCGACTTTCAATTTGGTCAAATCTAAGAATTTCCCAACTCTAGTTTAAATACGTAGGCTTCTGGTTTTGCTCAAGAGATATATATATATATATATATATATATATATATATATATATATATATATATATATATATATATATATATATATATATATATATATATATATATATATATATATATATATATATATATATATATATATATATATATAGAGAGAGAAAAAAATGACAAAAATATAAATTTGTCACTATTGATCTTCAATTTTTAGACAAATAGGCAAGTCCAAATATTTATCTTCAGTGCTTACGAAGATTTTCACTGAACCTTTCGAAATCACGCAATGCTTCTTACGAAGAAGATACAGGTAAAAGATAACTGTTTAATTAACTGAGAATTTTAAATGATTCATTTGGTAAAGCTTATAAATATTAAATAAATAATAAATATATAATATATAATATATATATATATATATATATATATATATATATATATATATATATATATATATATTATATATATATATATATATATATATATATATATATATATATATATATATATATATATATATATATATATATATATATATATATATATATATATATATATATATATATATATATATATATATATATATATATATATATATATATATATATATATATATATATATATATATATATATAATATATATATATATATATATATATATATATATATATATATATATATATATATATATATATATATATATATATATATATATATATATATATATATATATATATATATATATATATATATATATATATATATATATATATATATATATATATATATATATATATATATATATATATATATATATATATATATATATATATATATAATATATATATATATATATATATATATATATATATATATATATATATATATATATATATATATATATATATATATATATATATATATATATATATATTTCTGTAAAGAAGCTACTGAAGAAGCTAAACACAAGAAGGTGTTAATATGACGTCAATAAAATGCTTTGCAAACTGGTGTGACTGTTTGTTGTGTGTGTGCATTATATATATATATATATAATATATATATATATATATATATATATATATATATATATATATATATATATATATATATATATATATATATATATATATATATATATATATATATATATATATATATATATATATATATATATATATATATATATATATATATATATATATATATATATATATATATAATATATATATATATATATATATATATATATATATATATATATATATATATATATATATATATATATATATATATATATATTCTCTCCCGAAGCATAGAGTGAAGATATTTGGGCCAAATATGAGTCCAAGGTCATATCTAAGTGAGAGTTTTCCTATGTTATTATAGTGAAATATTTTAAATTATTTTAATATGTTTTAAATATTGTTATAAATATAATAATAATAATAATAATAATAATAATAATAATAATAATAATAATAATAATAATAGAAATGAATACAATATTAATAAAAAGAATATACTAATAATATTTATTTCCTTCATGTATTCAGGAAGATTAATTAGACCTGTGTGGTGTAGCCAATATAAAATTACTTAAAAATAAAAATTAATTGCGAAGTATTTATCATTAAGATTATAATATAATAAATTAATATTAGTTTTAATTCCTATTCTTTCTTTTTTAAGTTGATTTGATAGTGTGTTTTTATTTGTGGATGGACATAAAACTAATAACCAATGTAATCTCTTATCTAAAACAAATCTCAGAGAGGAACAAAAACTCCTGTTTTGAATGTGAAAGAGATTAAACAAGGTTTAAAATATCAGAAAGTGGTAGGACAGGAAAAAGTACATCTACGAAATAGTTTACAGTTGCAAGCTTCACATAAATTTTGTGTGAAATTTGATTAATCGATATTATTATCGATATAATTTCTCTTAGTCCCTTTCAACCCCATACACTCCCAGGAACGATTAATCAACGGAAAGATATATAGATAAAAATAAGATGTTTATTCGATATGAATTGGAATAAAGGAAAATAGCTTACCTTTTATATTTAGAATAAGAATTCTGACTCCAAACTGGATGTTTTTTTTTTTTTTTTTTTTTTTTACAAAAATATGAAAATGATAAATAAATAAAGAAATAAGTACCATAAATTCTGATACCATACACCTGAACCCTTCAAAAGCGACTTAAAAAAAGGAAGTTAACTATCGAACAAAGACAACTAATTCCAAAATTATCACAAGGACGAGATTATAGATGAGATTAAGTTTTAAACGAATGAGATTGAAACTATTGTTAAAAACTGGATAAACTCTTGAGAGACAGAACTACTTGCATCCACTTAGAGGATCAAAGAAATCTGTATATAGTTCACACACTCTCAGCACTACTAGCATGAAGGTTTAAAAACTACATCTATATTATTATTATTATATTAAAAACTACCTTTATATATATATATATATATATATATATATATATATATATATATATATATATATATATATATATATATATATATATATATATATATATATATATATATATATATATATATATACAAGTGCGTGGGCAAAGAAAATAGAAAAGGGAGTCTGAGTTCAGAGAGTTGAGCAGAAAAATGATGAGACTGTTTGGACAGGCGAGTTGCTCGAACTCTTCTCAAGGGAGATGATGTATTTCCCCAGAGTTTAAAAGAGCCCTGTCCATTGTAATACTAATAGTATAAGGAGAGTGATGTAACAGTTTTATTAGATAAAGATTAATGAGAGTTAATGAGAACAAAGAAAAAGGACGAGAAATCTTCGACTCCGCAATATCAAGGAGTGCGGAAAATGTGGAGCCACCTCAGATATGTAAGGCATACTTTGTACAAGGAAGAATCACTTAGGTAACGAGAAGAATTCCTGAAGGGGCTTTTCAGAATAACCAAACTTCTTAGAAGCTTGTTCCCTAAGAGAAATAATGCGATCCCTTCAAAAATAGACAATGAGAAAGAAACAAGAAAAATATTAAAAAAAAGATGGCTGTAGTTGTGAGGAAGATTCTGTCGACTAGATAGATGAAGAAAAAGGTTTTGAGGCATAAAAAACAACCTTGTTTTCATTACAGCAACCACAGATACGTTAAATGTGAGAGGTCAGTTCCTCTATGGCCACAATAGACACCTATATATATATATATATATATATATATATATATATATATATATATATATATATATATATATATATATATATATATATATATATATATATATATATATATATATATATATATATATATATATATTTTTTTTTTTTTTTATGTCTCCTCCGGTGGGCAAAGGCCAGAGGCCTACCAAATTCCACCGAAGTTGGGAAAGATCTATTAACATGGTCGATGGTGGCCGACGTGTCCAGATACACGGCGTTTGAAAGTATGCAAGTCAAAGGAAGTTGGAAAAACAGATGAAGGGAGTGTGTTCCAGACTTTACCAGTAGAGTATATGTAAGACTGAGCATAGCGGTTAAGTCTGGGGTCGGAGAGTTGGACAGAGAAAGGATGAGAATGTGTAGAAAGGCGTGTTGCACGAGCTCTTCTCAATGGAGGAGGTATGCAACGAGAGAGTTCAGAAGAGCAGTGTCCGTTGTAATAGCGATAGTAAAGAGAGAGTGACGCAACAATTCGACGGGCAGAAAGAGATTGAAGAGAGTAAGTAAGAGCAGAGATTATATATATATATATATATATATATATATATATATATATATATATATATATATATATATATAATAATATATATATATATATATATATATATATATATATATATATATATATATATACATATATATATATATATATATATATATATATATATATATATATATATATATATATATATATATATATATATATATATATATATATATATATATATATATATATATATATATATATATATATATATATATATATATATATATATATATATATATATATATATATATATATATATATATATATATATATATATATATATATATATATATATATATATATATATATATATATATATATATATATATATATATATATATATATATATATATATATATATATATATATATATATATATATATATATATATTATATATATATATATATATATATATATATATATAAATATATCTCTTCAATCTCTTTCTGCCCGTCGAATTGTTGCGTCACTCTCTCTTTACTATCGCTATTACAATGGACACTGCTCTTCTGAACTATCTCGTCGCATACCTCCTCCTCTGAGAAGGGCTCGTGCGACTCGACTTTCCACACAGTCTCATCCTTTCTCTGTCCAACTCTCTGACCCCAGGCTTAACCGCTATGCTCTGTCCTACATGTACTCTACCGGTAAAGTCTGGAACACACTCCCTTCTTCTATTTTTCCAACTTCCTATGACTTACACACCTT
>SEYY01005210.1:15000-22500 GCA_009176605.1 Armadillidium nasatum | reverse complement strand
GATGCATATTTATTTATTCCTGTATAATTTCTGAGAGGGATATGGTTTGAAAGATAAACCCACTTCAATTTCTAGATCGACCCCTTCAGAATTTCTACCACAAATTTTTTTTTTAAAACTTGCAGAAAAGTTAGGAGAATGATGTAGAAACAGTTTCCTCTAACGATTTTTTTTATTGAATCACTCTTTCATGGTATTTTCATAACTTTTATAGTTTTTTTTTTTTAAAAAAAAAGTGAAAAAATCCATAAAAACTTTAAAAACACCATGAAGGAGTGATTCAATTAAAAGCAACCCTTAGATGAAACTGTTTCTACATCATTCTCCTAACTTTTTTGAAAGCTTAAAAAAAATTCATCATGGAAATTTTGTAGGGGCGATCTAGAAGTTGAAGGGAGGGATCTTCCAAGCCCCCCTCGGAAATTTTACAAGATAAAAGAAATCGGTATCGTCTCCAACTATATTGATGTATCAAGTTTCATCTTTCTATTCTGAAAATTAAAAATTTTATTCAAAAAAATAATTATCGGGTTAAAACAAGCCAAAAAATGTCCTAAACAGTTCTTAGAAGACTGCTGTACACTGTAAGATTTGTTTTGGCTTCTTCTGCTGAACTGGACTGAACTTTTCTTGGTGGTTATATTTGGACATTGTGGATACCATGTGGTTCGTCATCCTACACCAGTATTGCAAGTGCAAACAGGATCGAAACTTCAAATTTAAGAGTTTTGAAAGACACGATGAAGGAGAAAGATGTAACAAGGTTGGACAGCATCGCTGAATATTCAACTCACAAACCACGGAAAATCTTCAGAATGTTTTATAAAATCGAATCAGACCTTTTGCATAAACACTTTTCTTAATCCAGATGGTACCATTATTTTGCAGAAGAAATTCAGTAAAATTATTCCATCGAAAGTATTCTAACTAGATAAAACCAAAGTAGAATTTACTAATTATTAAAAAATATATTTAAAAAAAAAAAAAAGAGTCAAGTACCCGGACAGTATTTTCAGTAATAGATGGTGTACACTTGTTTCTACATAGTTTGAGTTACACGTAAGGAAATAATAATACTTAAAATTAAGATCTGAATCAAACTCTTTTTGTTGAAGCAACAAATAAGCAAAATTATCAAAATTTCATGCCACAATACTACAGATCTACGTATCCTTATATTATATCGCAAATGCTTAGTAATAATCAAGATATTAAATAATGCAAAAATGGATTAGCAAACACTAAAGATTTAATTATTTTACAATAAAAGTACCATTACCGTTAGTGCTAGAAAGCAAATCGAATTTATTAAGAATAGAGCAATGGTTACATAATATTTCTTATACCTTTCAAATATATAGTGGTATATATATATATATATATATATATATATATATATATATATATATATATATATATATATATATATATATATATATATATATATATACACTAAAATCTTCACCTTTTTTCTTTATTTATCATTGTATTACTTCTATCATCCATAATTAAGAACTACTTAACATTAATAAGCTTTCCTACTGAATAATATGACATGGTCAGGTCAGAATATATTACAGGATCTTCGTGAAATTATGTCTGAGCTTCTTCTACGAATAAAAAGTGAGAACTGATTGTTGATTTCCTCTTATCAGTAAGAAGGGTGGCATATCTTTTGTTAACGTTTCGATCCATGCCATATATAAAGATGCACTTACTTGGTTTGTTCTTGGCATAGGGAGAGTCCTGTAATATATATATATATATATATATATATATATATATATATATATATATATATATATATATATATATATATATATATATATATATATATATATATATATATATATATATATATATATATATATATATATATATATATATATATATATATATATATATATATATATATATATATATATATATATATATATATATATATATATATATATATATATATATATAGAGAGAGAGAGAGAGAGAGAGAGAGAGAGAGAGAGAGAGAAAGAAATTAGAAGGGATGGCTACCTGGGTTGAAACGTATGCCACATTCTATGCCAATGTGGTTCATTCATTTCGAACCTTATTTACGTAGAAGATTTTTTCAGGTTCATCAGGAAACATTCTATACCCACTGGTCATTTCTATACCACAAAACTTCAACAAGTAACACTTTTATATAATCTAAAAATACACATAAATACATTCTGTGCAAATTATGCACAGAACTCGGAAATGCTTGATACGGAATTCAAAAATAGCACCTCTCTGTTGCGTGTGTCTTCCTCACACACATACACACTATCTATCTATCTATCGTCATACTACTGCTACAACGTGCACTGCATTTTATGGTGCTACTAAGGTTTAAGATGCTAAAAAGAATTTCGGATATTTTGGGAGAAGAAATAAAAGGAAGAGATAATAGATGAAAGAGTGATATGCACGAAATTTTAGACTTAAATGACATTGCAAAACAAATGGGTAAAATGTTTCCTAAATTTGTTGCAGAGACTTCAAGATCACTCCCTCCAGCAAGTTGCGTCATATACTTTGGATTGTTCTTGTTCCTTTCTTCGTGAAAGGATAAGTAGGGGGTTTCCTGACCGTCGTAACCAAAGGTTCTTAAACTTTTTTCATTTCTCCTCCTAATCAAATACATTTTTTCCAATTTTTTCCAATTACCATTAAGAATGAAAAAAAAAAAAAAAATTCGAAGATATACAAAAATATATGCTTTGAAAAGCACTGATCTTTTTTTTTATAAAATTTACTTCTCACGGGTATTCCCCTATTCGAGGAGAGGAACTATTCTAGATAGTATATACCTAGGATCCCCAAGTGTGATCGAACCATCCCTCTCAAGCACTCTACCGTTTGTCAATCACTTTACCGTTTAACTCTCTCCATTACTTTTTAACAGCTGAACTTTTGTTCCACTATTCATTTGTTTTTCGCTATTGCTATTGCAAAGAAAAAGTACTTGTGTACTGTGCAATCTATTATTGGAGATAAATCTACATATTGTGTCTGAAACTCGACCGAGATTATTAAAAAAACAGCGTAGTGCTTGAAGAATTTTCTTTTCATTATATATATATATATATATATATATATATATATATATATATATATATATATATATATATATATATATATATATATATATATATATATATATATATATATATATATATATATATATATATATATATATATATATATATATATATATATATATATATATATATATATATATATATATATATATATATATATATATATATATATATATATATATATAATATATATATATATATATATATATATATATATATATATATATATATATATATATATATATATATATATATATATATATATATATATATATATATATATATATATATATATATATATATATATATATATATATATATATATATATATATATATATATATATATATATATATATATAAAAATAACCATTAGGCTGACGTTATTAAAAGCTGTCATTTAAAAAAATAATATTGAACTTTCTTTTTTTAATATAATATTACATATCTGATGGAAAGATAAGAGTTTCCTAAATTTCCAATATCATTTTTTTCTATCGTGAATTATTTAATTTAATTAATTATTTTATTTAATTAATTAATTATTTAATTTAATGAAGTATTTGAATTTATTGATATGTTTCTATTTCGTTTAAATCGAACAAATGAATTTCAATCAACTAATTTCAATATTTCTGAACTACCGCACACTACACCCTATTTTTAGTACAATTTACTAGGAAATTTGTTTAAACCATTTACACTAGAGATAAACAACAAATTATCAATCATTTCTCCTTTTTTGGTATTTTTTGATTTAGTTTTGGTTTGACCCTTTTTTCACTTAGAAAGCATGCAATAACTATTTCATATTTTCCAAAGAGAGATAGGAAAAAATATAGTTAGTTTTAAAAAATAAAATAATATATGGGAGGCATTATTCCAACATGGATAAATGATATATATATATATATATATATATATATATATATATATATATATATATATATATATATATATATATATATATATATATATATATATATATATGGGGGTTTGTATCATGTAGATAAAATGCATATATTAAAAAGAAATAATTCCTTACATGACTATGAGACTGGAATTCCTGGAGTTATCACTTATAAGTTCTCTTAATCTTAAATGACGATTAGTTTTCTCTTTCTGGGAAGAAAGTTCTTCATCACTGATCCACAAACCTGCCAAAAAAAGGGAGAGGAATTATATAAATGCTTAGCATAAATCTACTACTAATCTGCAAAGCTGTAAACAAATAAAGTAAATAATAGTTTTATGGTATCGCTCAAACCATGTTGAATAGTTTTCAAGAATTTTTAAATAAAAGGATTTATTAAAAGAATAAACTTTAGTAAATAATCTGTTTAAAAGGCTTTTGAAAATTCTATTAAAATAATATATCATACGTAAAGGACTAATAGATTTTGGAAGCATTCTATTAGCAATGTATAAAATTTTGTTTATTCATAGTAAAAGAAAAGTTTTGTTATTAGTTCAATGTCATTTATCTTTTTTATTTTCTATATTAGTAACATTTTTCGCAGTATAATTCGAATCAATAAATCCACGGTCTGCTTTGAAATATTTGAAAAGAACAATAAATTTGAAGCTATATTAGATGAATGGGATGATTCGGAACTAAGAATAAGGTAGTTGAGAATGGTATCCATTTCTAAAAGTTTTGGATGGTATTTGGAGAAAGAGATGTGTGAAGAAAGAAAGAAATCGTAATATTAATGATAATATTAATGGTACGAAAAGTAATGTGTGTTTGAAGTTAATATTACGTTGCATCAATATATATATATATATATATATATATATATATATATATATATATATATATATATATATATATATATATATATATATATATATATATATATATATATATATATATATATATATATATATATATATATATATATATATATATATATATATATATATATATATATATATATATATATATATAAATACGTATATTAGACCTTAGATAAAAAATTTTAATAGACTCACATGTAACACCATTAACAGAAGGGGAAAAATACCGAAATTAAAGGCCGAATGCCTTTACATATAGTGATCGAAAGTGCATATCAAAGAAAATTAGAAAAACCGAAAAAGGAAGAATGACTCATTAAGATTGGATATATATATATATATATATATATATATATATATATATATATATATATATATATATATATATATATATATATATATATATATATATATATATATATATATATATATATATATATATATATATATATATATATAATTTACATAACCAAATGAATACTGCAGTGGTTTAAAGCAATTCACAAACGTAAGAAGTGAATACTAAATTAAATTTGATTTGAATGATTTTTATTTATAAAACATTGTCAAGGTTCTGAATGTTACAATTTAATAAATATAAGCGTTTGGCTTTAAAGAAATTATAATTTTTTTTTTTTTTTTAAAATTTTTTTTTTTTTTTTATTTATTATTATATATATATATAATATATATATATATATATATATATATATATATATATATATATATATATATATATATATATATATATATATATATATATATATATATATATATATATATATATATATATATATATATATATATAGTAAGAGACAAGACTTTCCCTGGAAAAAAAGCCTAACGGGATTTTGATTTGCAATTGAAAATCATTACTTTTTAACAAATAATCAACCTCACGCTCTTTCCTGACACCATTTTGGGAGTTTAATCCATCGAAATCGGACTCAAGTCAGGGGAAGGGGTCCCTGTGAGGCCCAGCGAACTCCCCAAAATCGGTATCAGTAAGTTACCTTAGTTTGCAAAATTGCTACATTCACCTCACTCTCTTTCCTGACCCCTTTTTTTGAGGTTCAATTTTTTGAAATTGGCTCGAATCAGGGGAAGGGGTCCGTGGGGGATCCGTGAACCGACAAAAAAGTCAGGAAAGTAACTGAGATTGCAACATCGCGCGCAATTGCAGAAAAGACAGACTTTTTTTCCAGTCAAAGTCGCCACCCTTTACTACTTATATATATATATATATATATATATATATATATATATATATATATATATATATATATATATATATATATATATATATATATATATATATATATATATATATATATATATATATATATATATATATATGGTCAGACTTCAGTTTGACTAGCAACATATTTAATAAACTACTGAACGTACGTAAAAAAGATTTGTATTTTTAGAATCCTTGTTGAATTTCAGTTAAGGAAAAGTGTAAAATATTTGCAAATAAATAAAAAAAAGAAAAAAAAGAAACATGATTGTGTACGATAACTGATGAACTAAGAAACCTAATTCGACTTTATGTAATCTGAACTACCGGAGATGGCCACCGTATACAGGTCTAACTGATGTATACATATATATAATATATATATATATATATTATATATATAATATATATAATATATATATATATATATATATAATATATATATATATATATATATATATATTATATATATATATATATATATATATATATATATATATATATATATATATATATATATATATATATATATATATATTTATATTTTTTTTACAATTTGTTAGTCATTAGCGAAATTTTATTATTTTTATTTTCAAATTTCGGAAAATTTAAGAAAAAATGTGACGTTGCCAGACGTAAGATTCTATCGAGAGTTAATGAAAAGTAAACTTTACTTATATAAACTTTATTATTATAAGAATTTATTTTTTACTTTCCAATGTTTCCTACCTGAAATTCGACAAGGATTCTAAAAATAAAATCCTTTTTTACGTACGTTAAGTAGTTTTTTAAATATGCAGCTAGCTCAATCTGAAGTCTGGCCTATATATATATACGAGTATATATATATATATATATATATATATATATATATATATATATATATATATATATATATATATATATATATATATATATATATATATATATATATATATATATATATATATATATATATATATATATATATATATATATATATATATATATATATATTATATAATATTTTAATAATATAATTTTTTCCTCATGGTAGAATTTGTTCAAATCCTTTCATAAAAATTTATTTCGTAGGACAATACTTTTTAATTGAAATTTCCTGAAATTCCTTCAGTGAGTTTTATTTAGTTATTCATCTTTCTTTTGGGCGTATTTGAATTTTAACTCTTCTGGAAAATAATTTATCGTGATTTCATGTTCTATAACTTTTATCTCTAAATAAATTAACCATTTTTTAAACTATATTAGAGACTAAGAAATTTTTGCTAATTTTTGCTTAAGACCAACAGCGTAAGAATAACAAATTAACCTAGAAGCTTCGCGTATTTTAAATGCATCAT
>SEYY01005209.1:15000-17500 GCA_009176605.1 Armadillidium nasatum | reverse complement strand
TGGAACTCCCTATAAGCTTCTATAAAAGACCTACTTAAGAACCTCGATATATATATATATATATATATATATATATATATTATATATATATATATATAATATATATATATATATAATATATATATTATATATATATATATATATATATATATATATATATATATATATATATATATATATATATATATATATATATATATATATTATATATATATATATATATATATATATATATATATATATATATATATATATATATATATATATATATATATATATATATATATATATATATATATATATATATATATATATATATATATATATATATATATATATATATATATATATATATATATATATATATATATATATATATATATATATATATATATATATATATATATATATATATATATATATATATATATATATATATATAATATATATATATATATATATATATATATATATATATATATATATATATTATATATATATATATATATATATATATTATATATATATATATATATTATATATATATATATATGACACAAATCAACAACATTTGTAAGAAACAAAAGCTTTCTCTTCCAGTTTTAATAAAACTGATAAAGAAGTAAATGCTGAGTACATCGAAATAATGTCGCCTATTGCTGTTAGTATAGATATGTTGCAGGATGAGAAGAATGCGTTCGTGGGAGTTTCAATGCCTAACCTCTTCCTCCTCAAGGACAATCTCGTTGAAATGCAACGAGAGGTGCAAAAATTTAACTATGCCAAAAACTTTGTCAACTACTTGCTAAAGCAACCAAAGCCAAACAAAGGGAAAGAAAAGGGCTTTGAACCAAGGTTAGAAAGTATCTTTGATGATTTTCATTTGCTTATGGCAACAGCCCAGCGCCTTCACTTGAAACTCGGAGTGGAACATGTGTTAAATGAAGAGAAGTGCCCACCTGTCGAGATAAGGATATGGGATGAAATAAAGTGTAATATTGAATCGAATTTTACTCCTCCACATCAAGGCACTGAAGGTGATGGAACTGAATCTGAAATGGGCCTATCTAAGGTGAGCTATTTTTATAATTTGGAACAAACTTTAAGCATCTCTGTATATATATTTTATATATATATATATATTATATATATATATATATATATATATATATATATATATATATATATATATATATATATATATATATATATATATATATATATATATATATATATATATATATATATATATATATATATATTCATTACATGCTTATAAATGCAGCAGTAAATAGGTATGAAGTAAATAGAACAGTTATGGGAAGATAAAGAAATCTTTCGTCATCTGCGGTCGAAGCACCGCATGTTGCGACTGAGAACAACAAAGAATTGATGCTCTACCGCTGAGCTATCCTCGAACCCAAAAAAGTTCGATTCAAGAAAAATTTCAAGCATACGAGCTCCCGTCAAGGCACTATAAATCTTAAAGTACGAGGGAAGAACTGGGTGAATACCTGGTGATAGTGCCTTGACGGAGCTCGTATGCTTGAAACTGTTCTTGAATCGAACTTTTTGGGTTCGAGGATAGCTCAGCGGTAGAGCATCGAGTCTTTGTTGTTCTCAGTCGCAACATGCGGTGGTTCGACCCCAGATGACGAAAGATTTCTTTATCTATATATATATATAATATATATATTACACATAACTATATATATACTATATATATATATATATATATATATATATCTATATATATATATATATAGTTATATATATATATATATATATATATATATATATATATATATATATATATATATATATATATATATATATATATATATATATATATATATATATATATATATATATATATATATATATATATATATATATATATATATATATATATATATATATATATATATATATATATATATATATATATATATATATATATATATATATATATATATATATATATATATATATATATATATATATATATATATATATATATATATATATATATATATATATATATATATATATATATATATATATATATATATATATATATATATATATATATATATATATATATATATATATATATATATATATATATATATATATATATATATATATATATATATATATATATATATATATATATATATATATATATATATATATATATATATATATATATATATATATATATATAAATTAGATACCATTCTAAATATTTCAGAAACTGAAGGCCCCATACATCCAGCAGACACCACTGGAGGAGAAGTTGGGACAAACCTTGAATAGCTGGACTGCAGTAAATGTTCACCACAGACCCTTCTTACTAGGAACCTGTTTCTGTGTGAATACCAGGAGGTCTGGGTGGATTTGTTTATTAAATATAATACCCCATTAGCCAGCTTAGCTGACATGGAGAGGTTGTTTAGTCAAGGCTCTGACATTTTAAGACCAAAGAGGGCAGCCATGG
>SEYY01005209.1:5000-10000 GCA_009176605.1 Armadillidium nasatum | reverse complement strand
CCTTCCCTTCTTGCTGGAAATTTGCGATCATTCAGCCTGTACCGAAGAAGTAGACCCTTCTAAACGCTTAAACTATCATCCTATTTCTTAAACCTCCGTCCTTTCTAAAGTTTTCAAATCTACCTTTAGCACGAAGATTTATAGAAACACCTCAATTCTTCTAATCTTACCTTAGATCGCCAGTATGGCTTTCATAAAGAACTCTCAACTGGTGATCTATTTTTCCTTCTCTCTGACTCTTGGTTCTCCGCTCTTCGGCATTTCGGGGAATCTTTTGCTGTAGCACTAGTTATATCAAAAGCCTTCGATAGAGCCTGGCACAAATTTTTGATTTTTAAACTTCCCTCTTTCGGTATCAATCCTTCTCTCTGTGCCCTTCTTTCTGATTTTCTTTCAGGTCGTTTTACAACACCTGTTGTAAATGGCCATCGTTCATCCTTTAAATTTATATATCGTGGTGTTTATGAGTGATGTGTTTTATTCTCAACTCTTATTCTATTTTTCATTAATGATATTCTTTCTATTACTTCATCTCCTATCCACTCCTTTCCCAATGACCCCACCCTTCAATATTCCTTTGAATTTGAAAGGCGCCCCTCCCAACAGCAGTTAATAGATGCAAGGAGGGTGGCCTCGGAGCAAGTGACCTCTGATTTATCTCGCATATTAAATTAATGCAGTGAAAACATTGTCGTTTTCAATGCCACCAAAACTCAATTGCTCCCTCTCCGTACTCGACATAATATTCCACACAACTATGATATCTTTCTTCTTCGAAATCACTCGACTCAAGCTTTCAGCTATAGTTAATTTTCTTGGTGTTCCTTTTTCTTGTGATCTTTCTTAAAGGAACCCATTACTTCTCTTTTTTAACAAGCTTTTAAGATGTTAGGTATACTGAGTCACCTTCAGAACTTGTTCATTACATCCAAGTTGTTTGCTCTTTATATGGGTTTACTTGGCCCCTGTATAGAGTTCGCCTGACACATCTTGGGTGGTTCCACTCATATAGATTTCTTTAAAAGGTGGAGTCTTGGGACTTTCGTCTTATCAACTATCATGCTCTCACTAATCCTATTCAGTCCTTTTCTGGACATTGAATTGTTGCATCTGTCTCTCTATACTATCGCTATTACAATGAACACTTTCTCTTCTTAATTTTCTCATCGCATTTCTCCTCCATTGAGAAGAACTTGTGCGACATGTCTTTCTACACAGTCTATCCTATCACTGTCCAACTCTCTAACCCCTGACTTAACCACTATGCTCAGTCTTACATTTAATCTACTGGTAAAATCTGGAACACACCCCCTTTATCTATTTTCAAAACTTCCTCTGACTTAAACACATTCAAACGCCGTGTATCAGAAAATATCGGCCTTTAATTTGACCAGGTTTCCGATTTTCACCTTAACTCTGGTTTAAATTTTAGTAAGCCTCTGGCCTTTGCCCACCAGAGGGGAAATAATATATATATATATATATATATATATATATATATATATATATATATATATATATATATATATATATATATATATATATATAATATATATTATATTATATATATATATATATTTGAAATTGCATATGTTTTAATAAGTCATATTTAATAAATAGTTTAGTTATAGATAAAGTTTAAAAATAATAATAATAATAATAATAATAATAATAATAATAATAATAATAATAATAATAACAATAATAATAATAATAATAATAATAATAATAATAATAATAATAATAATAATAATAATAATAATAATAATAATAATAATAATAATAATAATAATAATAAGCTCATGTGCGTATCCCAAAGAGATACGCATATGTTCTTGCTGACAGTTAAATTTTATTATAAAATTTTTATTATAAAAATAATAAAATTATTATTAAAATATTTTGTGAAGCAACACATATTTATTTAAATAAAATTATTAAAATTATTATTTTTAATATAATTTTTATTATTATTATTTATTATTATTATTATTATTATTATTATTATTTATTTAAAGAAATTTAATAAAATTATTTGGTGAAGCAACATATCTATTTGGTGAAGCAACTTAATAGTGTACAGCGCAAAATGCACTTAGGCCAAAAATGAATGGAATAATAATAATAAGATATAGATAATAAAGATAACAATAATAATAATAATAATAATAATAATAATAATAATAATAATAATAATAATAATAATAATAATAATAATAATAATAATAATAAAAGATTTGTTCAAATTCAAAAACGTTTATGAAAAATCTTTGATACGAGAATCAGATTCGAAATTTTGTTCATCTTCTCATAATAAGCGATACTTTTTAGGATTTACGCTTTTAACAATTAATTATTATTATTATTTTATTATTATTATTATTATTTTATTATTTTTTTTTATTTTTTTTTTTTTTTATACTCTACACCATATCCCGCAAGATGCAGGGTGGTGTCGGCTGCAGAAACTTCATATTCCTGCAGCCGTACTTGGGAAGAAAAAAAAACTGGTTTGAATGGTTCCCAGCCTCTAGAACCAGGCGAAGAATTATTCCTCATTTGTCCTGACTGTGTCGAAATCCCAATTCCTTTTCGACCAGAAGTTATCTAGAAGTTGCAATTAAAAATTTTATTGCTTCACGGATGATTTTGATTTAAAATTACTTAAAAGACCTCTTTCGAAAATTTTGTTGCTCCACAGATGATTTTGATTTAAAATTACTAAAAGACCTCTTTCGAAAATTTTGTTGTTCCTCTTTATATTTTAAAATATTAATTTTGATTCAACTTATTTTAATTCGAAATGTTAAATTCAATAAAATTTTTAAATATTTTCTTCGACTAATAAAATTTTTCAATTACTTATAAATAACAATCTGGATTCTTGCATTCAATCTATTCTTTTCTTTCTTCAGACGAAAAAAAACTTCAACACTTCGTCAGAAGACTCAAGACCACCCTTCCAATTCTCTCTCTGGCTCTTCTCTATTCTTCTTTCCCAGCTGTTTCTAACACGTCCGAATTCGACAGCAGTCAGATCATATTATTATTATTATTATTATTATTATTATTATTATTATTATTATTATTATTATTATTATTATTATTATTATTATTATTATTATTGAAATACTTTAAAGGAAGGACCTAATTTTATTTCAATACATGAAACTAAAGTACAAATAGAAAGACTAAAAAAATTGTACTTAATTTAAGAACAATTAAAATTATTTGTACTTAGACCCAAGCCTCATATATATATATATATATATATATATATATATATATATATATATATATATATATATATATATATATATATATATATATATATATATATATATATATATATATATATATATATATTCACACGTAAAATATATTCTTCTGCTATCGTTTATAATTCTTCTGTGACAGTTTACAGGACTAACTGAAATATTTTAACGACTCATCTTTCCTCTTTTATCTTAAGGATTCTTTCTCAGTAATTCCATACACGTATTCAGTGACGTATTTCAAATAAATATTTTAATTAACAAGAATACAACAATGATTCATTAAAACTCTATTGCCTAAATATATATATATAATATATATATATATATATATATATATATATATATATATATATATATATATATATATATATATATATATATATATATATATATATATATATATATATATATATATATATATATATATATATAATTAAAAGTTCTGTTAGAAAGGCAGAAAATTGTCATTATAGTTTGTTAGAGTTGAGGAACGTTTCGCCCTTCATATGAAAGGAAGAAGAAATTTAATTAAATTGCGACAAACGCTCAATTTTAAACAACACAATTCTAATATTTAGAATCAATAAAATATATTTGTTTCTGTCGCAAGTCAATTACTCGAACAGTATCCAAAAAGATCTTTGAGCAAACAAATTCTTCCCTCCCTTTATCATGCGAGTAACAAAAGAAATCAAATTAAGGATGCTTTTACCAAATAAAAATTTCTTTTCCCAAATTTATTCGGTCATTAAATACACATTTTAATTGTTTTAAAGACATGAAATTAAATAACAGAAATAATGTTATTGCTTTTTGGGAAATTTAAAGTTAGTATTAGAAATATCGTTTCTCGAAGATAATGAAAAAATAATTATAAATGTTTATATATAATTTAATAATTCATTCATAATTATTCGTTATTATTAATTTTAATTTCCTCTGCTATTAGTTAAGATTTCACTTTAATTTTGATTATAAGGTGTCAGTTCCTTCTCATTTACTCTCTCTTCTCCTTCAAACAGGCCTACTCTCGTGCTTGCACACACGTACACACACACATATACACAGCACAGAAGCCATATCCATGGTTCCTACATTTGCAGCTCCAACTTTCACACACGAGTATATGTTATTTTAAAATTTTAAAGTAAATCTAATGAAATTATCAGTAGAATTTAACTGAAAAGAGTTACTCGCTTCGTTCTCATCTGCTTCACCTTCTTTTTTAAAAGAATTTCAAATCTGAGAATTTTCATTATCAATAACTACCATCGATAATCACTTAATCAAAAGACTGGATAACTGTAAACTCAAAATAAAACATAAATTTAGAGACTCATCATATTTGATTGATTGTTTTAGGGTATTTTATAGCAATAATAAAAATGATTATAATAATGAAAATAAAAATAATAAAAATAATAATAATAATAATAATAATAATAATAATAATAATAATAATAATAATAATAATAATAATAATAATATCATAAAGCATATTATTATTATTATAATTATTATTTTTTAATTATTGTAGTAGAAAATTAAAATTTTTATTAATATTTTTCAAGTAATTCTTTCAAGTAAGTTAAGTTCATTCCATATTGCTACTCTTATTCTTCACACTCTCTCTCTCTCTCTCTCTCTCTCTCTCTCTCTCTCTCTCTCTCTCTCTCTCTCTCTCTCTCTCTCTCTCTCTCTCTCTCTCTCTCTCTCTCTCTC
>SEYY01005209.1:0-2500 GCA_009176605.1 Armadillidium nasatum | reverse complement strand
TTTAAAAAAAAAAAATAATTAAAAAAAAATAATTAAAAAAAATTAAAAAAAAAATAAAATAATTAAAAAAAAAAATAATTAAAATAAAAAAAAAAATAATTAAAAAAAAAAATAATTAAAAAAAAATTTAAAATAATTAAAAAAAAAAAAACATTAAAATAAATAAAAAAAAAAGCATTAAAAACATTAAAAACATTAAAAACATTAAAAACATTAAAAACAACAGAGGATACGGGAGGGGTGCATAACCCCTCCGCCCCCACCTTTGCTGTTCACGTTTTCGTTGTTTTCGTAACAATATTATTACATTTTAATGAATAATTTTAAAAATATTAAACATTTTAATATATTTCTTTTACTTTTAAGTCAAAAAGCATAATTTTTGTACTGTGAAACATAAAGATCACACACACACACACACACACACACACACACACACACACACACACACACACACACACATATATATATATATATATATATATATATATATATATATATATATATATATATATATATATATATATATATATATATATATCATTATCACACATGAATTTGGGGAGGATGGATATCTCTAAATTTATGTTCCGTAGCCCGTCTACATGTCTGGTTGCAGGGCCCACAAGCAGTGGTAAAACATTTTTAATGTTAAATATATTAAAACACAAAGACATTTTTGAAGAAGTACCCTCAAAAATTGTTTGGTGCTATAACGTTTATCAGGAAAAGTATAAAGAGTACGCTGATGTAATACATTTTCATGAAGGAATTTATGATATAAAGTCGCTGCAGAGTGTGCCAGGTCATAAAATAATTGTGTTGGATGATCTGATGCATAAGTTAAACGAAGAAATAGCAGAGACATTTACGGTTTATTCTCATCACATGAATATTTCAGTGTTTTTTATAACTCAAAATATCTTCCATAAAAATCGTTATATGAGAGATGTTTCGTTAAACACACAATACTTATTCTTATTTGGACAAAGAAGAGATATGAGTCAGATAAATATTCTTGCCGCCCAGATGTTTCCATTGAAACGCAAAGAATTTCTAAAAATATATAAAGAGATAACATCAAGACCTCATGGTTATTTGCTGTGCGATCTTCATCCTAAGAACAAGTATAGAGTACTTCTACGTACCAATATTTTGCCTACTGAAATAGAAACTGTATACATTGACGAACAATGAGTAAACTGGTGAAAAAATATTTGGATAAAATGATAGAATTTGAAAAATTAGACCTTAAAAGTAAAAAGGCATTAATTATGGAAGACGAAAAACTAACAAAATGTATATGTGAGGTGTGTTTAAACCTAATAAAAGGAAACATACCATTGAACAAACCGCAGAAAGTTAAGTTACGTCGTCATAGAAGCATCATCAAAAGACTAGCTCGTAAAGTAAAAAATATAAAACATAAAAAGAAGCTACTATTAAAAGGCACAGGGGTGTTTTTACCTCTACTTTTCTCGGTTGTCGCACCTTTATTATCTAAGCTAGTATCTCAGTAATGAAAAAAGTTGTCGTCATGCCATTTACAGAATATGAGAAAATGAAATATACAACGGATGGACATCACCATGAACAACAGCAACAACATCACCAACAACGTCAGATACATCAACAAACACAACAACAACAACAACAACAACAACAACCGTACAGCCTATACGATCCAAGAATCGAAAAATTAAATAAATATGAAAGAGAGTTAACTCAAATACTAAACTCAAATTTGAATGTATATGAAAAAAGTAGTTTGTATCAGAATGCAATACAATCGTTAGTGGATTTTAAGGATCTGTATAATCATTCAATACTAAATAACTCAAGTGAGAAATCTATAGCAGACCCATCAGCACCTAATACTGAACAAGTAGAAGAGAATAAGTTTCGGTACATATTAGAGCAAACTCTTCCTGCTAGAATTAGAAATAAAGGGGTCGTTCTATACAATATTTTAAAAGACCAGCTTTTATGGGATGATTCAGGACAAATTATTATCGACGATGAAAGAGTTGAAGGTTCAAATATCGTCGATCTAATATCAGATCTCACCCGTGAATGGAAGAAACCACCTATAAAAGGCTGGGTAAAGATTAAACAAGAACTTCAGACGATTAATTTCCCGAAAAGTCTAATACAGAATAAACAAAGATTGTCTGACTTGGAAAATATAACCTATAATCCCCGCCCCAGCATATCATCACCTTCAAGTTCTTTTGCGTCATCGAGATCAAAAAGTAAAATTACGAAAGCGCCATATCCCTCAGCCAAGAACTTGAGAAAAAAAGCAGAGACACTACGCGGATGGATACAAATGTAGTTAATATGTATATCTATGTATATATATATATATATATATATATATATATATATATATATATATATATATATATATATATATATATATATATATATATATATATATATATATATATATATATATATATATATATATATATATATATATATATATATATATATATAT
>SEYY01005208.1:40000-42500 GCA_009176605.1 Armadillidium nasatum | reverse complement strand
ACCTCTCTGTACCGGTGCAGTATAAGTATTATAACCAAATGGCAAATAATAATTCGATTTTCATCTTTAGATCTAACATTTAATTTCCTTTGCCTCTTTGCTTAACCATTGCAACATAATATAAAAAAAATTGTTGAGGAATTTAACTTCCCTCAATATAAGTTATTTGAAGTCTTAATTAAAGAAAATGCTTCTAAAACATTTCGTGTTGTAAAGCCCAACGACATTTTTCTTTCTTTAACTTCTTGTTCTATTGCATTCATTTCAAAATTCTCAATAAATACATACATCGTTTCAAGTCTTCAATTTCATGTATTAAAGCCTTTGTATTGTATATTATATATATATATATATATATATATATATATATATATATATATATATATATATATATATATATATATATATATATATATATATATATATATATATATATATATATATATATATATGTTCTAATACATCCATTATTTATTTTGAAGATTTCATAAAAAAGAAAATAATAGTAATGTATTAGATTTAAATATAAAGATTTTTCCTTTGTTCTTTTATTATGTTACTCTTGTGGATGTCTTGTCAAATTGGAGAAAGGGAACTAAAGTCACAAACATATATAGTATATATATATATATATATATATATATATATATATATATATATATATATATATATATATATATATATATATATATATATATAATATATATATAATATATATATATATATATATATATATATATATATATATATATATATATATATATATATATATATATATATATATATAATATATATATATATATATATATATATATATATATATATATATATATATATATATATATATATATATATATATATATATATATATATATATATATATATATATATATATATTATATATATATATATATATATATATATATATATATATATATATATTTTTATATATATATATATATATATTATATATATATAAATAATATATATACTTATATTTGTATACTCCAGTGGAATTAATTGGTTCAACTACTTACAAAAAAAATGGAAATTTAAAATTAGCAAAATTCCAACCAATTATCAAAGGCCGACATGTCCAGAAACATCAGTGAATAAAAAGCAAGATAAAGGAGGAGGATTGTTCAAATATTGCCTGTAGAATAAAGGATAAATTAAGCGATTGTAATTAATTCTTAAGTAAGAGAAAGGACGAAGAAAGAATGAAACTGTGTTATAAGATTACTCCCAACAACTCCTCAAAGGAGGAAGTATTTCTTAAGTTTAGTGTTGGATGTAATTTCGACTGTATTAGGAAAGTGATACAACAATTTCACTGTCAGATATAGATAAAAGAAAAAGATAGTTTAATAAAGGAGGCTTGATAATCCGAAAAACCATAGACTCTACCTTCTGGAGAAGAAATTTGTGATTGTAGCCACCCTAGATAGTTGATATGAATACACATTATGAAAAGCGACAACAATCACATTCAGAGAAGGAAAATGAGGTGGTGTAATGAAGTTTCAAAGATACCTCAAAACATACACCTAAATATTTCCTTAGTAAGAGAAACAATATAATCCCTACTCAAAAAATCACAAGAAAAGAAAAGGTCAAGAGTATTAAATATAAAAATAAGTTTAAGATTTGCGCTTGTGAAAATGATGTGGTAGTTATTTGAGAGATTTTTATTCAATGATATGTTTTTTAAACATATAGTGAGAGATATGAAGGAACTGGTTTTTAAGACATTGAAAACAACCATGCTTACTCTGTTTAAAATTGGATATCAATTATCTGTTTTCGATCCAGTAGAGTTGGGTTCTTACTGAAATGGTGGATGAAGTGTCAGATAATGAGAATAAGAGTCTACTAGTAAAAGCTAGAAAAGAAGATCGTAAAACACCACTCTTAATATTTTAAAGAGATGAACGGTGGTCAGAAACAATACCTGCTAAATGGCGATAAAAATAAAATTTGAGAAAAGTTACAGTATGAAGGATAAGATAAAAAGATTAAAATTTAAACATTAGAGATTTTAGCCAATTCAATTGTTATCTTTTGATGTCTGGTAATTTATTCATAAAATAAAAACAAAAAAATAAAAAATAAAATAGAAAATAAAAAGGATAAAGAATCAAAGTGTAGGAAATAAATTAATACTCGATCTCTCCTAACGGAAGCCACACTGGCGACCTGCAATAAAAATAAAAGATTTACGAGGTCTTAAAAAGCATTCAGTCAAAGATAGATTAAAAAAAAGTTTGAAAAAAAATTCAAACCGATAGACCGGCCATGGTTATGGGGTTGAGAAACATACCTTTGTTTAGGAGTTGAGAAATATTCACCTTCTTCAGCCTAGGTTGAATGAGCGCTAATTTTTTCAGCATGAAAGAAGGAATGAAATTGAAAGACAAAGGCTTAAAAAGTTAACGAAGAATTGGTGCAAGATTGGAAGTCAATGTCATTGGATTACTTTTTTACGGTTTTCTGAGAAATG
>SEYY01005208.1:12500-15000 GCA_009176605.1 Armadillidium nasatum | reverse complement strand
ATGCTTCAGTGACGGAACATAAAGAGGAAGCTTCAATTTCCCAAGAGGTGTCTCAGCAATTCATTCAGGGTATATATATATATATATTATTATATATATATATATATATATATATATATATATATTATATATATATATATATATATATATATATATATATATATATATATATATATAAATTGTACTAATTTTCTTAATTCTAATATGCAGACGAAAGTGATCTTAATATGAGACAGAGCAGTAGACGTGCTAATCTAAATAAACATAGAATTAAAAAACAAACCATATGGTGTGAGCTCGTAGTAACTCATGTATATGTATATTTATTTTGCATATATAATATATATATTATATATATATATATATATATATATATATATATATATATATATATATATATATATATATATATATATATTATTATCTCACCTCTGGTGGGCAAAGGCCAGTGGCCTACCAAAAACTCCCCCAGAGTCAGGGGAAAAACGGAAACCAAGTCAAATTAAAATTAAAAGCCGACGTGACCTGATACACGACGTTTGAAGGTGTGTAAGTCATAGGAAGTTGGGAAAATAGAAGAAGGGAGTGTGTTCCAGACTTTACCAGTAAAGTACATGTAAGATTGAGCATAGCGGTTAAGTCTGGGGTCAGAGAGTTGGACAGAGAAAGGATGAGACTGTGTAGAAAGACGAGATGCACGAACCCTTCTTAATGGAGGAGGTATGCGACGAACTAGAGTTCAGAAAAGAAGTGTCCGTTGTAATGGGGATAGTGTAGAGAGAGAGACGCAACATTTCGACGGGAAGAAAGAGATTGGAGAGAATTAGCGAGAGCAGGAGAGTTGATAAGTCGAAAAGACTAGACTCCGCCTTCTATATATATATATATATATATATATATATATATATATATATATATATATATATATATATATATATATATATATATATATATATATATATATATATATATATATATATATATATATATTATAGCAGAACACCCTTTTCAGAAATCCGATAAGTGGCGTACATTTTCAATGCTACATTTTTAATGCAATCTTTTCTATTCATTCGTTATTCAAAATTTCAATGATTTTTTTTTTCTCTCTTTTTAACTTTCCACATCTAAAAATGGAGAATTTGCTCAAATAAACTCTTAAACAAATTGATTTTTCGCTTTTCTTTGGAAATTTATTTCAATCTCTTCGTTCTTCATTTCTTCATTTCTCTTTCAGTTCTACAATTTATTATCTTCGTTATCTTCTTTATCATCTTTTCTTCTTCTTCAGTCTCTATTCTAAAAACAAAAATTTTCTTTCCTGGTAATTAAAACATTCTTCGTTACTGTCGTTTCTATCACTCTTGGTTGCTGAAGCTGAGTCAAAGTCAGAGCTGAAGAAGGAGCCTGACTCTGAGATATAGATGGAATCGGGAGCCATACTAAGGCTGAGTCGGAGCCAGCGCCAGAGTTGAAGCCCGAAGCCAAGAATTGTAGTCGTAAGGTTTTGGGTGGGACCGAAACCTTTGGAAAAAAATTTTTTTATTGAAGCTAAAACTGAAGTCAAATGAGAAAATTTTATTACCATAAAAAAAATGTAATTCGGAGTAACAGACGACACCGAAACAGGAGCTAAAACCGGAAGCGGAGCCACATTATTAAAATGATGTTGCCGGGAGCATTAGTTAGAGCCAGTGAAACTGGCTCCGAAGCTCTCTGCAATCACATTATCAACACTCAATTTAACTCTTGCCAATCTTTCTATATAAACTCTTTTTAAAATCGAAACATCAATTGGACAATTTTTTCATTTGAATTTAATACCAATAAAAGAATTACTGACAAAATAAATAAATAAATAAAATAAAATAAAAAAATAATTCTTCAAATTACTTTGTTTGCTTTCTTTTTCTTTTTTAACATGTTACCACCACTCACGGGCAGGGATCTCTTCATGAGGAGGTATTATTAAACGAAATTGCCGAGCTAATCAATTTATCCAACTTCACCATTCATGAAATATTATAAATAATCACTTTACCATAATATTTACAATCTTCTTTTAACATTTTTACATACGAGTAGAAATTTCTCCATTTTCTTTTTTTCTTTTTTTTTGAACATATTCACTTTTTTTTTTTTTGCAGCTCTCTCTCCCTTTTCCAAAATGCTGTATAATATATTCATTCTGCTTCCTCTGTTAAATCTTCCCCTCTCAGATTATTTAGGGACTAATTTTTATTCTACCTTTCACATAAATATATTTACAAGACTCACCCACACACTCAGACATACATTCTCGTATATATATATATAATATATATATATATATATATATATATATATATATATATATATATATATATATATATATATATATATATATAATATATATATATATATATATATATATATATATATTTGCAGTAAAAATGTAATTGTTTGTTTAAAGATAAATGAAGAAAAGCTTTTATGCACATGAAGCGAAAGAGATTCTAAA
>SEYY01005208.1:0-2500 GCA_009176605.1 Armadillidium nasatum | reverse complement strand
CTTGAGATGATAATAATAATCATATAACAGTAATAATAATAATAATAATAATAATAATAATAATAATAATAATAAAATATAATATAATATCATAATTAATAATAATAATAATAATATAAATAATAATTTTAATAATAATAATAATAATAATAATATTCATAATAATAATAATAATAATAATAATAATAATAATAATATAAATAATTAATAAAAAATAATTTAAATAATAATAATAAAATATAATAATATAAATAATAATAATAATAATTTAATATTTTATAATTATAAAATTATTATTTACCATAGATATTATTTCCTTTGAATAAATATAGTAGGGAATTTTGAGAGAGAAGAGAGAGAGAGAGAGAGAGAGAGAGAGAGAGAGAGAGAGAGAGAGAGAGAGAGAGAGAGAGAGAGAGAGAGAGAGAGAGATGAGAGAGAGAGAGAGAGAGACAGGCAGACAGAAACAGAGAGAGAGAGACAGAGACAGAGAAGAGACAGAGAAAGAGAGATTTTCAAATACAACTCGGGTAAGAGCACTTATGTGGAATGAGAGAAGAGAAGGAAAATGTTTGCTGTTAATATTCTTCGTTTTTTATTAATGAGTTCGTAAAAAAATAAATTTATAAAAGAATTCTCGGAGCAAAAATCTGTTATAAATGTTAACTGGAAGAAGTAATGAAGTAATTCTAGAAATAAGCTTCCTTTTTGGCAACAAATGTTAAAGAATCCAATACACCGTGGCAACACCAGTAAAGTTTATTATATATATTATATATAATAATATATGATATTTACTTATACAATATTATAGTATATAATATTTATATATAATATATATATATATATATATATATATATATATATATATAATACATATATTATAATATATATATATATATATATATATAAATAAATATATATATAATATAATAATTAATAATATAATATTATATTATTTTATAATATATATATATAAATAATATATATTATGGTATATTTTATATATATTTATACTATGATATTACTAATAACAATCGTATTTATAATAATTTATTTAATTTAAAGCACAAACTGAAATGAAAAATAAAAACAAAATACTGCTATTACAACATAAAAAATAATAACACTAAAAGTAATAATAATGTTAATAATAATATTAATAATAATGATAGTTGTAGTAATAATAATAATATCAATAATAATAGTTGTGTTATTAATAACAATTAAAATAAAATAATAAATAATAATTTATAATAATAATAATATAATAATAATATATAATAAAATAATAACATTAATAATGATAATAATATTAACAATAATAATAATAGCTTTAATAATAATGATAATAATAATTAATAATGACAATAAGATAATAATAAAATTATAAATAATAATAATATATAATAATAATAATAATAATATAATTAATAATAATAATAATAATAATAATAATATTAATAATAATTTTTATCATACTTGATGCCAAATAAGAAGGTTTGGTCGACTAAAACACACTAAAATGCATTAGAAGATGAAATGTTTTATAAATATGAGAAAGGCTTTCATGATAAGTTCAGAAAATTGATAAAAATATTTTAAAATATTTAAATAAATTAAAAAATATCTAAAAATATTTAAATTAATTAAAAACTTTAAAAATATTTAAAAAGATTAAAAAATATTAAAAAATATTTTAAAATATTGATAAAAAGTCTAAACTCTAAAGAATGATTCTTTCAGTAAATTAAAATAGTTTAAGATTAACATTATAATAAATAAATAAATAAATAAATAAATAAAAGCAAAAATAAATCAAATTTTTTTTTAAAAGTGCACTTTTTTTTATAATTTTGATCTCAAAATTATAAGAGAGAAACTATCTAGGATGTTTTTATTTATTTATTTATTTTCCTAATAGGGTCGAACCAACGTCCGTCTTAAAACATCTGAATCAATCACTCTACCGTCCTGCCACTGTTGCGACTCCTCACTTACTCACTCTACCATTCCACCACTACAACACACATCGAAAGTTTATCACTCTAAATCTTTGTGGGACCGTGCTTTAATCATTAAAATTTATAATAATAATAATAAATAATAATGATAATAATAATAAAATGTTTTTTTTTTTTTTTTTTTTTTATATATATATAATAATAAATAAATAATAATAATAATATAAAATAATAATAAAAAATAATAATTATAAATAATATATAAATATAATGATAATGATGATATTAATGATAAGATAACGATAAGGAAAAATTAAAGAAATTTTATTATTAATAAATAATAATAATTAATAAAATATAATAATAATAATAATAATAATAATAATAATAATAATAATAAAAACAATAATAATTACCCTTAAATTACCATTTTAAAAGTTGTTAATTTCGGGTGAAGGGGGGCTGGGGAACTTGAGATGCCCTTGACTTAGTAACAGTGATTACAGTTCAGAATAGAAGAGAGTCGTTGAGACTTC